>JABSMR010015628.1:0-18303 GCA_018902295.1 Dusona sp. PSUC_FEM 10030013 | reverse complement strand
CACCCTTCGCCTACTCTGGGAAAATCTTAACCGATCCGTCTAGAATATTCGCTCGCTTGACCAACGACCTCGATTCCCAAAATTCAAATTCGCCAATTTTGCTGAGCATTCCTCCGTCCGCTGTTATGGAAATTGACGACGGATCACGAAGACTTCCGATGCTGATGGACGCATCTTGAGGTTAGACAGCTCCGGGTGAGGGCTTCGAGTTCGACCCTTGAATGACCTTGGACATGGACTCTCCCAAATTCAAACGATCTTCTCTCCGACTCGATATTTCTCGACCTTTTTAGCGTCGCTCGCTCGTACATAATAAAAATAATTCAAAATAAAATTAATATACGATTTATTCGCACGCCTTTGGCCCTTCCAGTTTTGCTCGAGAGGAATTCGTCAATGACGAATAACGCTCCTCTTCGTGCCGTGTCAATTTTTTATATTTATGTGACGTGGGCGAAAATACCACGTTACAATGCAATAAGAATTTTTGTATATTACTGTTTCCCGAGAAGGAAAGGCTTTTCACAACTTACGATAAATTGTTACGACGAATGAACTCATGACGTTTATTTTCACCTATAGAGGTGTTTATGACTGTAAATATAGATGTATATGTAAGCCGGGAATAGATGCCACGGTGCGTAAAATTGCACACCATATGTCGCTTATATATATTTAACGTGGCGCGTGTCCCGCACTCGATATCAGTTGAAGCAGAGCTTTCACGAGTTACCCCGTTCGATTATACTGCCTTTTCCCCACCGCCCTTGCTCCACCCAGAATATAAACGATGGACTATGGTAGTAAATCACAGTAGAGCTAGTCTTTCTCTCTTTCGGTCTCTCTCCCTCTTTCGCTCTGTCCTATCAGAGGAGTCTTCACTTTTATGCACATCTCCCAATGTGTATATATAGCGCGCAAGGACTCCAAACAAAATCCATAAATTTCCGCTTTGCCGCGCCCGGTGGTTTCCGTCAGAAGTTTCCGAAGTTCTGAAAGTAGTATTTCCGCAAAAGCGGTCTAGAGAGACAAGAGGGAGAAGGGCGGAAAGGAGAGGAGAGCCGAATAACGCATAAATAATGCAAGCAGCAGCAGCAGTGGGAACCACGGAGAACGCGAAATGTTGTCGAGTATCGTGCATATGCGATATATATTCTGGCTAAGGACTGCTCCGCCTCGTACACTGAATAATATTTCTATATATATATATAGATACATAGGTTATAGGTGATCCTCCCCCTCTGAACGGGGTCTAACAAGAAACCTCCCTTTCGCAATCGTCGTCGTCGTCGTCTTTCTCTCTCTCTTTCTCTCTCCCCCTCTCTTTTTCTACAGCCAGCTACCTTTCTCACGGTCCCTTGTCGAAATAAGAAAAACTTGGATGCATGCGAAAGCTTGCATCAGGAGTTTATAGTACCTACTAAGCAAAACCGGTGCTGTGGTATTTGGTAGCATCAGTCTAGTCTGAATCACAACGTAGAAACGAGTTTTCAATCTATCGGAGTGAACAAAAAGGAGAATTCACCGATGTACGTTAGCAAAAACAGGGAAGCGAGGAAAGAAAGGAAAAACATAGGATGATCGTTTATTCGCGACCGTTTTTATAATTGATTTCATATGCTAAGTATGCGAGGTGTTTTCGTCAAAATATATCGTGCAGTATATGCCAAGAATAAAATCCGTCACGAAAGTATTAATGCTGCCTATAGCTCGATTATTTATCATTGGTCTGAAGTCCGTATTGTTCTTATGTATTGTCGTATTGTCCGTATGGTCTTTCAAATGTGATTGTAAGTATGGATTAAAATTAAGATAATACGAGTTATTTTTTTTTGTTTCAATTGTGTTTGTACTGTCTTTATTGATTTTTCAGAAACAGGTATAGATTTATGAGACAGAAGAAAAAAATTGGATGGATATAGCTTTGTACGAGTTGGGAAAATGATGTGCGGAAAAAACTTCTGATTATCGACCCGGGTGCCGGATGTTCTATGCTTTCGAAGAAAACCTAAATATGTTCTCAATTTTACGAGCCATAATAAGAAGTTCAATTTAGTTGACTGAATTCTGCTAGCGTTGCTGAAAAATAATCTACTGAAGATGTGTACAAAATTTCAACCCAATCGGCCACTTACCGAGACATCGTGATCGCCAATTTGAAATCAATGTTATTGAGAAAACATCTCTGAAGTTGTTGATAATTGTTGTTTTTTTATAAGTTTTTTCAATTCTGCGTGTTCTTAAAGGATTAGTAAACATGTGTACAACATTTAAAAAAAAATTAAACTCGAACAGTTTCAATTTCATTGTCCTCAAAATCTCCTCCAAAAATGAGAATTCTAGACGGACCATTGTAAGGTCTTAATGGTTGCTATTACTCGATGGATTTAGTTACTATTGCTAGAGAATGTTCACAGAATTTGAGTTATAAATTCAAATATACAGTGAGATAAAACTGTATCAAGTAATTTAATTTCCACTAGACAATAAAAAATTTAACTTTAATCGAAAATAGCTGGGCAATAACTCCCACGAGTTGAGCCGGAATAGCACACATATGAAATAATAAATTTGACGCTGTTGTATATGCGTCTGCTTTCCCAAAAGTCCAACAGCAGGTGCACATTTGGCCCATAAGCGTACACCGGTTTCGTAATTTAACTTCAAATTAACAAAGCCTAATGCTCGTTCAATTCCCAGTTCGACGTTCTGGAAACCCTCGTACTAAAGCATATACCTACACGTGTTACCAACACGACCATTCGGGTACGTTCAATCTCATTACGGTCTGTTAAAATGAGTTTCACCAAAGTTTTAAATGGACGTGTTAGCAGATTCAGTGACAGTTCTCTCCCTCTTTCTCTCTTCCTCTCCGTTTACCGAGAAAACATATGAAAACATAAGCAATGATAAAAGGACCATCAATCTCTATGAGTACGAATGGTTAGTTAATATTTTTGATACACTGATATTAAGGCCGTTTATCCGTCAGCCAAAAGATAGTTGAGCTCATTTTGCGAACTTGTATGAATTCATACATTGTATAAAAACCGAAACCATACAATTGACAATCGAAATTGCTACGATAAAATAATCAAATATTTTTCATCAAATAGAGCTGCATTGATAAAAAGTAAAAAAAATGACTACTATTGTCATGGAGTGCAATCGCAATGCGATCCTTATTATCGTTCATTTACACTGTGCTTCTAAATCACTGTAAAAATCAACAAACTGCTCGAGGGCGATTTTCGGGTAATAATTTTGGCGCTGTGAATATTAGTTGAAAGTGTAGCGAGTACGACAGCTCAATTTCGCTCTAGTGTGTTTTTTGTTTGTTTTTGTGCGGTTTTTTAATTATACGATTTCACCCGCATTGACCTAGCACTTTGTGTGCGTCTCGTATGAACGAAACAGGAGAATAATCGGCAAATAGAACGTGGATAAAAGGAACGATAGCCAGAGAGAAAACATTTCAATCGGCAAATCGAAATTGTAAATTTTGAAAAGCGTGACACGAATTTACCAGGTAATTTCCAACTATTCTGTTCGCAGCCGTGCGATAAATTCGGTACCGATACAATCGGTACGGGTGAAGCTCGCATCCGGGCTCGCAACAATCGTTTCTACTCTTCACCCCTCAATATAACTCTTCGCCATATATATATGTATTTCCTTCCCACCCGGTGCGTATATAATTTCATGTATAGGCTCAATGTCGCAAAATTGCAGCCATCTGTGTACGGAGCTGCGGGAACGAGACTTGCGATTTTCTCCGTCCATTTTGGAACTCTGGAGTGCGCTACGATCACATCAAATCTACCCATGATACCGTTTGGTTGATTAAATTAATTTCAGCACGGAAATCCACGAGTTCCGCGGGTTATCCGCCATTGACGAGATTTATGCTGGCAGGTGCGGCTAACGCATCGTCTTCTGAAGCTGTACCTCTCCATTATATTCATTGATCTGTCCTCTGTCTCCGTCTTTTCCTTTGTACTCTTTATATCTGCGATATTTCATAATGGAACATTGATCTACCAATAACTCCCGTTGGCGAATCATTTCAAAGTCGGTTGTGTAATATGATATCGCATAGAATCTGATTCTAATAAAGACTAGGTACATACTTGATGTATATTATATATATGTAGATTTTTACGTACCAATTGTGGGTATGTACGTATATTGTGCATGAATATACACATAAATATATGGTGCTACATATTCAACGTATCGTGGTGAAACGAGAGTTGGGCGTACCACGAATTTAACGCTTCACATCACTGACGAGAGTCGTCCCTTTTCTGTAGCTAGACCGGGTCAACATTACCAGAAATTCACTTCATATTCTCCCATTGCACCGAAACCGCTTTTAACCTGTCACATAGACCATTACTGTTGTAAATAAACTCTGACTTATTCGGTTTTCACATTCCTCATGCTATTCGACGAGTGAGGTCACATTATGAATGAGGCAAATTTTACAGTAAATCAAATATTGACAGCAATCAATACATGGGAGTCCGCTCTAAGGTATCATAGTGTTAACAAATTTGCTTGCAATATAGAATGGTAGAAAATGTTCATAGAATTTATTGTCTTATTATGTTCATGTGTTTATGTACTAAAAGTAAATGAATTTCTACAGATTTGAACAACTATTGATGCTTGACATGCAAGTCTTAGCTTTGGGGTCTAGCACATGTATTTCATGTAGATAGTGATGTATATACATCTCCAATCAAGCTGTCTAGGGAGGCTGATGGATGTTTACTAAGGGTGGACTCTGTTGCGGACAGACGGTGTATCAGTAAGGCAGGTTCTCTCCTCCCTGCGATTTCGCTATACCTATAGTGGTATTCACTGCTGTAAATGTTAGGTAATACTACGACGAGAAATTTTGGTCTAAGATGCCAGAAGGGCTTTTGGAGATCGGCACTGTATACATACGAAGCTCTCGTGCAATGTAGATGATGCTAGGTTCACTTTGCAAACCATGGTACAGATAGATAGTATGTTGGAGAACATAGGTGTATATGTACATAAACACATGGATATCTATACACAATTTCACGGTGAATCCTGATAATGCTACTGGTTAAGGCGCAAGGGCACCAGTAGTTCACCCCCAAGTGGGTGAACACCGAGTCGATGGTGAGTCTGTATATATAACATTGTCTTGCATGCAGTGTCCGCAACTTGGCCAGAGTATATATGCTACCTTCAGGAACATTAACGCCGGAGGTTGCCTCATCGGGGGGATACTCGGGGACAGGTATAGCTTCTAACCCCTTGGAGGAAGGGACATTCTGAGTAGGTTCGAGTAAGGCAGAAACTCCAGAGGGCTAACACCGCCAGCAACGGTGACATCAATGTGAAAGCCAAGTCTCTCGGTGCTCCGTAGTTCGTACCTACCAGGGTACCGGTATTCAGAGCACGTCCCGACGATAATCTATGAGTCGATAACTTACTGGCCGGATCCGTAGTCCAAGCCCACAGCTGACCAGCTCAAATTGTCTCTGCATCCCTGGCATATACTGTATATCCTCCCATACCATATCGAAAACCACTGCAACGGGTCTACCAGGACCCATTATCTATAAGTATGTTTGAGTGTAAGTTACTGTTGAATGGACTCGATTACCCTTCCATTCTATTTGGGGTATCTCGATTGGTCGTCAAATTAATCGTTACCCTAATAAACTGTCAAGTTCCCTAATACCTTTAGCTCATCTGAGAGAGTAAACCGCCGTGGTAGATAGTTTAGTATTAGGCGATTATTCTAACGGTGAATGCCGTAGCGCCACCGTAAACGTAACTCAGACCTGGCAAAAACAGATGAAGATAATCTTGGTTTGTGATCGCCCGACGCTTGTAAAGTTATTCAACAGTTGTAAGTTTCTCCATATATCTCGAAGTCCTGGTTGTTCGAATGATGCACACATCCAAAAGCTTCATTCAACCTGACATCAGATTTGTACGCAGGGGATGTCGGATACCGTCATTTGGCACCCTACGTCACCGATGAATGTGCAGGCTTTTCCGGACTTTATAAAAAAGGACGTCATGCAGCTATGGCTAAAGGAAAATTCCGCGAATCTAACGGGAGTATGCATATAAATTTTGAAAAAAATCGGAGCCATATTAAAGAAGTAGTGGAGGTATCAGACGTTTCAGCAAAAGTCTAAGCTACAGCCGGTGTCACAACCAATTCGTTTGCCTAGAAATTGGGCAAACTCAGTGCTTGAAAACGTAATACAGCCTCTTTTCGAATACCAACAGACATGTATGCAATACTTTATATCTTGGCTACTGTTTGTACATCTAATATTTACACTGGCAATATTATTATTTACAAAAGTTCGCCGGAGGAGGTTCCATATTAAAATGCATTAAAGCTAGATACCGTATTCTTCTCCAGAACCTGTTAAGGGTCCCACGAGAAACCGAAAATATCGTATACCAAAGATAATGAGATTCCGCTAGAAGAAACTTGGAGCACCCTCTACGTATTTCATACGAAGCCAGTAGAATAAAACCTGACGGTGTCCATAGGGTGATGAAAAATCTCGAAAAAATAGGGTTTCACTTGACGAGCTCGATGGAACAGACAACATCCTGCCCTGTACTCACTAGAACCTTTATCTCATAGGTATACTGTATAGATATGCTGTTCCTCATGTAGCTGGGTTTGCTCATAGGTAGTTTCCGTAGGTATATAGCTTGTCACCCCGTTGGCAAGCTTGGGTCCGAATGCTTGGACTTCCCGGCCTACTCTGAGCACAGTGGAAACCCATCCTTGTGTCGCTTCAGGCCGTCCGGATACCCAACACTGGCCTGAGTACGAAAATACTGTAAATTTTCATCTCTGGTAATGTTATCGTCGTCGAGAAACGCATATATCCCACACGGTCGGTAACCACGCGGACAGTCACACAGCAAAAATAAAAAACAGTAGAGAAATTCTGCAGGCATCTAAGGTATAGAGCTGAAAGCGTTGGTTGTATGCGAAAGGAAAAAGGAGATACCTTTGATGGGTGTGGTGACGGGTAGTTAGTCTTGGCTTGCTGTACGTTTCCTACACTGGACCGACAGTAAACCACATTTAACTATCATGTAAAAACTACTTTTTTGGATGATCTATGTGTTACTTGTTTTTTACGTTCACACATTCCAGCTTTTAGCCGCGTGAACATGAATTTTAGTTAATTAATTATCGTATTTTTCTACTTTTTATATACTGCCAGAGCGTATTTTGTATCATAGTGGCGGAGGCTCTTCATCCGCTATAATCCGTGTAAATTTGGCATCCCGTATCCTCATAGATTCGCTCGTTGGCTCGTTCGGTTCCCGTTTCACACAGTGAGCAAACAGAATGATCGAATGGCCAATGGTGAAAATCACAAGCTACCAAGGTACAGTACTGGCACCATGAAGGTCTCGAGTTCTGTGCTTGCTGACATAGTCAAATGATATCCCTGTGTCTGGCCGTTATGTCTGAACTGGCCCCCATCACTTAATGAATAATATACTAAAAATGATCCAATTATATTCATATTTGAAACATTTTGATTCATCAAATCGATATTATAAATTGTGCCCACTAAAATTTTAACATAGGATGAGTTTCAAAGACAAGTTGAAAATCTCCACAAAGAAGACACTGGTGACAAACCAATTTAACTATTTCTAAATACCCAATTTATACTCTCTCCAAATTAATCTCCATTGGCGATAGCTTATAAGAGATAGCTATGCGAAATATCTTATGGAAAACAATGTTGAGTTTCGTAGATAAACAAGTTGGGACGTTGAACTGTTACCCTCTTCAATTTATCTCATTTGTCTTCGTTCGTACGCCTAGGCATCTTTCGTCGAGACGAAGGAGTGGTTGCCAAAGAGGTAAGTTTCCGAACTGGGTTATCGGTCGAAGTAGCCAATAAAAATGGCTTCATGCCGGAGGGAAGAAAATATTGTGGCGCAAGAACACGCTGCCCTCTTTCTTCACAACAGTCCGTTCCCGAAGTGTACAGAAGCGAGTCTATTTTACGGTGAAAATAGAATAATGTGTACACCCCAAGGGGAAAATCCTGAACGTGTCCCTCCCGTTCACCTCACCAACGTACTCAAAGAACTTCGAAGGACGGACTAGTTTTCTAGTACTAATAACTAGAGACATAGAAATACACATCATAATTCAAATTCGTT
This sequence comes from Dusona sp. PSUC_FEM 10030013, assembly GCA_018902295.1. Classification (NCBI taxonomy): domain Eukaryota; kingdom Metazoa; phylum Arthropoda; class Insecta; order Hymenoptera; family Ichneumonidae; genus Dusona; species Dusona sp. PSUC_FEM 10030013. Next base: position 10,092 of record JABSMR010015628.1, on the reverse strand, counting down.
AGTCAAGCGGTAGGAGATCCGGTGTCAAAGAAAATGAAACCTTATAGAGAGTAATCGATCCAGCGACTTGTTCTGAATCATGCGCAGAATATCAAGAATGGCAAGCTGCGTGAATGGTTTTTGATATGAAACTCATATGTGAAAGCACATGTTATACAAAGAACGAAGTTAACATTTAAGATAATTAAAAAAAAATGAATTTGGAAGAACAATTTTTGGGTAATGCTTTCAGAAGCTAAAAAGCATTGGTGTTGATCGATATTATACTATAGTAGCATAGCTTATTCAAGATCAATTGGATGTAACTACACATCCTGATTTCCATACTCCTGAAGGTACGAGTCCCCTGGAACCTGACTTTTTATCAAGGAGTCCAGGGCACCAGTTACGCAATATGGGAACAGTACATAGATAATTGTGAAGGGATGTGCTGACAGTGGAGAAAAGTCACTGAGGAAGTTGGCGTCACAGCCGGTTACTTCGACATAACGCTCCTTGATCTCTAGCTCGTTTTAAAACTCGGAAGAACCTTAACACGTCTCGTGTTCGTATCTCAGGAAGATGCACGTCTAAATACAAAGATTTCAGAAAGTAGAGGAGCACAGATGCTCGTAATTGCTACTGCAACGAGTAAAGTGTCGAGGGCTTAGGGGAGAGGGAATCTGGAAAATGAGAAGAAATTAGAGACTTACGAAGCCTTCTTTTGCAGCTGGGGAGCTGAAGGGAGAGGTCGAGGTGGTTTGCAACGATGCAAAGAAGCTTCATGGCGGTCATAGGCAACAGTGGGTGCTTGAAAAATGTGTAGTAGGAGAGAGAAACTCTTGCAAAAGCAGCCTTGCGTATAACCCCGTGCATCCACATTCAACCTTTCCCCTTGAAAAATTGCTAGGTGTTTCAAGAATTTACCGATACTTATGTAACAGTCATATTGTGTATTCCCCGTTACCGTACAGCTTTAAGTGTCAACACGTTACTCGCTTTTCCCTATGTGTACTCTCGAACTCTGACGATATTTGTTATAGTATTCGTTGAAATTCCGACGCCTGCACCGAGCAACTCTTCTTGTGAATTACTTACGCTTGTTCCAGCAAAATTATATAATGGTATGGTTGTATAGTAGTACTCTAGCTGCTAGAAGTGGTGCAAGTGAAGAAAAATAAGCCGAAGGATTCCACGAAAAAAGCGGGGATGATGAGAAAATCCAGGCCCGGGAAGTATGTATGCCCGTCATCGAGGAAACTCAGCTATGTACAAGTGTTGATGGATTTTTGTCAAATAACTTCTACTAAGTATGCGTATAGTTAGCTATGCATCTGCTCAACGTAAGCGTCGCGAATGTTCTACATAAGAGAAGACTTTTCCAGTAAGAGGATCTTCTATTGGAATTGATGTGCTGTAATGAAAATAAATTATCATCTCAAACTGGTAAACAAGAAAATTTACTGTCGAGCTATTCGTAAAATCGTGTAAACACGTTCCTCAGTTCGTACATGTGAAAAGCATAAACGTTATTGAAGTGACTTTCAAGCTGGCAATGCATGGTCTGATGATTACAATCATCCTCTTATTCATAGTTTTGTATAAAAAGAGCATAATTATATGACATACTGTCTCACATCTGAATGAATCGCAATCCCCATCATAAAAAAGTCCATCACGGATTTTTAGACGTACCAAAGATACAAGTTACCGCGGACAAGTATTCATACTTTTACGTTATGGTATTCCGCGATTTTAGCTTCAAAAAATCATCGTGTCCGAGAAATAGATTTTTGAGGATACTGATTCATCAAGGGTACAAGAGAGGATGCTGGAAAAGGATGAGAAAAGGTCTTCACGACCTCGGACAAGATACGGGAGGGTGGACTCGCATAGTGTCCTCTCGTGGGGTACAAGGGATGAATATTTATCGTCGCGTTGGGCACGGGTGAGTCGAGGATATCCCGAGGCGGCGCGGTCTCCCGCGACAAATTAACGTCGGGTGGCAGGTCGTTGGGACGTGAGCAAGACTTCAGGGTAAGTACGAAGTCCGGGAAGGTGGTGTTGGAAGCGGACGAAGAACGACGCGAACTAGGAGGATGAGAAAAAGAGGGGTGGGCTCAAGTTTTCAGAGTCGGTCGTCGGTACTCTAGTAGTCCGTCGCGAGGCGGTACGAACAATTTTAATTACAATATTTCAACGACGCACCAGCCGGGTTAGAGTTGTTCTTCTAGTGAAGGTAGTGGCGCAGCATGTGTGCACTGCATGCTCCGCCGGTATGTTACGTAGGACGAAGAGCAGTCTACAGGAAGCCGATCCGTATGAAGGAAGGGCTAAAGGAACTAGGTGCAGAGAAACTCTCACGATGGCGCCGCCCCCGAAACTTGAACCATTACCCACGGCACTCCGTATATGGGATTTCGTCGCTGCACGCTGTATGGAGAGACACGCTGATAGATCCGTGAATCTGCGATCTTGAGAGGAATGGAAAATTAGGGAGAAGGGTGGTTAGTCGACGAAAGGATGTGAGCCAAGGTGAATCTTGAGATCCAAGTTTTGCTATTCGAGCATTACCAACAACGAAATCCCGCATTTGTAGAATCAACGAAAAGTCGAACGTTTCTGTGTGAGCCTATAACGCAGCTCTTACGCATCTGTAATATCCCCTGCTACACGTGTATATACATGTTCAATTCCTATGTGCGCTTGATGGAGTCAGTAAAGTCTACGTGTACATCCGATACGATGCATCGCATGACTCACGTTTCTGCTTGGCACCGGCGCAACAGCTCGGTCTACCAGTTGTCTCTCATACCATCTCGACGCATGAAGACGCGTATCCATGAGCGTAATTATGAACAACGAAACTTCTAGCGATGCCGTCAACTAAGATAATTGCATTGTATTTTAGTCAGGTTCATTAGTGTTGATGAGCCCAAAAGAAAAATAAAAAAATCGTCGAGACTTATGCATATTATTATTATTGTTCCTTTATTATGTTTTACGTTTACTATGACATTTTCCACAAGTTTTTGCTCCCGAAAAATATCGTATACTCTATATTAACTTCACTTTCGCCAGAAGCGAAGACCGAGATCATACGATTATAATTTATTCTGAATTAGACGTATACTCGTAGAATATCGACATATTTAACGAAATTTCAGTTCCTCGCGTATTGGTCCTAGAAAATCGATTGGGTCTCGGGAACCAGCAAGCAGACAGCACAAGTCCCCTCGGGAAGTCACGTACAACATGATTCGCTTATCACTGTATGTATGTATAATATACTCTACATGTATATCTCTGCTCCGGGCAATTTCCATACACTCAGTGAGGTATGCGAATGTGTGGGTCCATAACGATGGCCTTAGATTTTCCTGAAAATGTCTGTTTATGTAGAACGTCATTTTCTTGTAGTGACATCATCACGGGCCAATAGTATTGGCATTAGAAAATCCAAATTGCATAGAATTTTAGAGTTGCTTTATTGACCCTAAGTAAGTCTCTTCATCTTTACTGATCATGTTTAGATACGTGGTCTCTTGGCCAAGACTGGAGAATTTATACGGCATTGCCACCGTAAAGAGGGTTTAGGATAATTTAGGGTGCTTGTTATAAAGTTGGCATTGAAATAATAGTTACAGGAACTGATATTCAAAACTAACATGTATCTGAAGGAGGCCAATAAATTAACAGCTTTATCTTCCCCCTATGGTAATATCAACTATTTTACGGATTCAAATTCTTTTCTTTAGCTAACAGGGGCTTTTCGCATGCAGGAAATGTTCCAAAGCTCCATTCGGTCATTTAAGAACAAAACGAGAGAAGGAGGATATTAAGATTTTTTTTACGCTAAAGTAACACAGGACACGTTCTTACTGTTTCTGGCTCTACGACCACGTTTTAAGGTCGGCAGATCGTATACGTATGGCGTATTACGTATGCATAGTTTCATAAATTTGGGTAGTTCGTGAGGGTTACCAGAGGGTTCAACTTCGCGGGAGAGAAGATACCTTCCATGTGAACATTGTACGTTACCTGACGCACCTGAAGCCCGACACGTTCTTCCTAGCTATTACAATAGCTGTTGAAAACAACAAGAGCTTTTAGAAGCTTAAATGAAATTTCTTTTTCGAAAGAATTAAATTTTAATAAATCTCTTGTTCTAAGCTTTGGGTTGTGATGCAACAAGTATACGTAGGATTAAAAAATATCTTGACCAACAAACATAAATATTTATATTCAAAATCCATGTGGCGGAATTTAGGTTCTTCTACATTCAAAGCGCTGCCATTAAAAAAAAAATCGTGAAAGCGGGTCAATCTTGTGCCATTCTCTCCGTTTTTTAATTACTTTTTTTGGGAAATTGTTCAAAAAAATTACATCCCTAAATGATTACTAATAAAAAGAAAAAAAAATGACTTGAAGTGGTGTCTTTAAGGTTTTCTTATAAGGATTCGAACTTGAAGGTTAATTAGCATTGAGTAGGGAAAAGTAGATGAAAATAAACCACTCAAAAAATATTCAATATTAATATATTTTGTGACTTTATTAACGACCATACATTTCTGTGAGGTTTTCTTACAAAGAGTCTGAGTTGAAGGTTTATGAGCACTGATTTATAGGTTTTTGGTCAAACTCCATTCGACAAAACTGTTCAAAGAAATATTAAACATCAAGAGTTTTTTCTATTTTTTGGCTACTTTACAAAAATAGCTGTAATGCTGTTCCTATCGAACCGTATTCTAATTGTGTTCAAATGACGCTTGGTTTATCGATTTATGTTAATTTTTCGATTTTTGCAAATTTGTACAGTTGAGATGAGTTTTTGAAAATTCCCATTGGTTCTTATTTTGCCATTTCGTAATAAACAACATGGCAAAATGTTATACCATTCCATTCAGTAGTTCTCGATATATAAGAAATTAAAAATACAGACAAATTCTTTTCTGTTACAAATACACAGATACATATATAGATGGAGATATTTAATGAGTAAATTATGATGAACCGATGACATTACAGTGCAACCTTTACAATTATCAATAGAGTTATTCTTCGTAACAGTAAAATTGTGAAATAAACTTTTATGAAATCAGCTCGTTAGTCAACTCAACAATTCCAACTAAATGTTTCGAATATTCGTATCCATAAAATTTCTGCAACGCCTCCCGCAACACTTCATCCTGTCACGTTTTACTCCAACGCCTTCCTTGCCTCGAGTTCAGCAAGTTTCCTAATTAGCAAGGTGCTTCCTGCGCGCAACCAAGCTGAATGGGCCAATATGGAAACCCCCGAGACGATTTTCCGCTGGAGAATCTCGTATCATACATCGTTTTGTGATAACTCTGTGTTACTTTGGATAAATAGAAAATCTAGATTTCCGAATAGACTCGTTTGATTACACGTAATAATATAGTTTTTATTATTTTTCTAATTACAGCCTTGTGAAAATTTGTTTAAATAAGAAGTCATGCGACCAATGGACAATATGTAAAAATCCATTGGTACCTAGTTTTGAGATAAAACCACGTTTACTGTTTTTTACTTTTACGCAATCTGTTTTTTGGGCGGCTGATTAGAAGAGTTAACATGAATTTGCTCAACCACTCAATCGTTTGAAGGCCAAAAGTGAAAGGTCTTAAAAAGAATAGAAATGAAAAAAAATCTCCAAATGCTATTTACGTGACGAAAGAGGACAAATTATTCATATGGTAGAAGGGTACAAGGGTAAATTTGCTTACGTACAAGCACGCAACCTTATCGCATCTTTCTGACCGTTCTTAATTAGATTCTCATTCCACTGTTTCTATTTTTGTTCATATTCAAGAAAATACGAAAGTGAGTGAAGTTTTCAGACTGTAATATCAAACCCTAGAGTCACCAACGTTTTCAAGCCCGAAGTGTCTAGTAATTTAAAATAACTTCGAGAAAGAGAATTCATTGTGGTAAAATAAAAAAGGATTACAAAGTTAAGGTTTTTACTCTTTTATTGAGGTTACGATTTCAATTACCCCAGTCGATGGAAGGGAAAAAATAATAAAATTTCAGTCCGCCGATTGTGGAGAGTGGAAGGATTATTGTGGTGGAAAAGAGTGAGCACAAAAGAAAAAGAGTACACTCTGTCGATTATCGTCTCATCGTTTGCCCGAACGCTTCGGAATAACAATTTCCTTTTCGAAGCTTTTGCATTGTGAAGTAGTAAAAGAGCCCCACGGGTGTGCCTCATCATAGAATCATCGTATTCTCCCATGTACTCGTTTTATACCGACCTTGCGTATTTGCGTCTGTATCCGAACATTTTTTTGTTCTCTTCCCCCGTTCGATTTTCTCACTGTATTTATCCATTGTGTAACCAAGTAAAGGAGACGAGCTCAAAAGGGAACGTGGGCAGAACGAGAGCTGTGCGAAGGGTGTTTTGATATACGGGAGGCGGGAACGATTCGATCGTAAATCGATTATCGTAGAGCGTTCCATCAATTTCTAATTGACGCGATAATAAATTTTACCTCTTCCCTATCTCCTCCATCACGATGAGGGTGGATTCTCTATGTACCTCTTGGTATGACTCTCCTCCTATTTTCGACCTCTGTTTCTATCTCTCTCTCTCCCTCTCTTTGTGTCTCTCTCTCGGGTCTCTCGCTCCTGTTATCCAATCGCACGCTACGCCTGTCCTCGTTTCTTCGAGCTTTCTATCTTCTCCATCTCTATACCTCCAATCTCTCTACCCCCTTCTTTCTCTATAGTCATTCTCCGATTCTCAGCGCGGCCTCGTTTCCACTTCGGTACGTTCTCACGCTTCAAATTACCTCTTCAATTAAATTTAAATGCTTTGGTACTCCCATTTTACGCCAGAATTGAAATTGGTCCTGCGAATCGGACGAGTATACTCCCGACTGCATTTTGATATTTTCTCGAAACTATTAGCCCCGAATGATCAGGCAAAATTAAGCCACGATGTATTGATGCTCCTTTTCATTTATAAAGAATACTTTTATTCTGTGAGGAATCAGAAAGAATTGATAATTTTTTACAAAGAACAAACAACGGAGCGAACAGACGCAAATGTGTTGCTGGGTCGTGTGTATGCTACCGTGTTCTTGTGCATTTTTTATTGGGTGCGGGACACATAGCTACAAATATCTAGTAGTCGGAAATTCTGTGCTGTGAGGTGGCTCAGCCGTGCAAGAATATACGGCAGTAAAAATGCACCATAAAGAAAAAGGCAGAAAAAGAGAGAGAATCAGAGTGAGCGAAGAAATAAAGTTGGATATCTATATGAGACCGTAAACCCGTGTGACAAATTCAGATTCATCGACCGTTGTCTTGCTTCTGAATGAAGAAGGAGCGATGGACCAATATCAGGCTATAGTGCGGGTTTGGCCGGATTTTCATCCGTTTACACTTCTCGCTTTCGTGATCCGGTCGTGTAACACGATCAAATATTTTGGTCTGACTTCTAGAGGGCGTTGAAATTTTCCCATCGGAGTCAAATAGCCGTAAAATAAAGTTATAAAAATCACATCACATGCAATTTTTCTACTTTCACACTTTTTATTGAAAATCTGCCGAAAACCATTTGAAGAAAATTTCTTCCAGTGCTCTTGCGAGTTTCATTTGTACTTATTTATTAACTTATTTATGTCCCGTTTATTCTTTACAAATATGTGAAAGTCTCTAATTTTATTTCACGTCAGTCCCGGTAATCGAGATTCAACGTCATAACCATACATACTCGACTTTCCTATGTATACTCGCTTCGCGGTATAGAGGGCGCGACTAATCGTAATTCATATCGATACCACCCTACACTTCTTCTTTGCACGCCGTATATAACACACACATATATATCTATTATATATGCACACATATATAAATATTACCCACGAAATACACATTTTTATGAGATCTTTTCTCCCACGCAGCACCAAGCTTAGTTGCATATATCATGGGTCAGTAAATCATGAACGCAATTCCAAAATGCTATTTGATTTCTGCATTTCTCTGGTGAAGGTTTCCGCACACCATAAACGTTATAGAAGGGATACAAGAGGTCACCCGATCGCTTCTAGGAAACTATTTGTATCATATACACATTTTAACATGTACAATAACATAGATATATATGTATATTTGGGATTATAGTCAGGCTACCAACTATCGAAAAAGTTATGTATGAAATGACATTTATTTATAAATATATTCTAGGTAGACATATTCCTTCAAATTTATACGGGGTTAATCGGCATTTCGGAATATTTATACGATTCGGCGTGGCAAACTGTAACAAAAATTAAAATGAATGACCTTGCTTGTGAAGCAAATAAACTTTGAGACTTAAGAAAACTTTTTCAAAGCCCAATACCACAAACTTTACTTTTGACACTTGACAAAACACCTCCGTGATTTAAATTCTGTTTTTATTTTGCTTCACTTTCACTGGTCAATGCTGAAGGAAACAAAGAAAAACGTTAACGAAACAAAAAGCAGTGTCTCCAATAAAATAACGGTTCCTGGCGGTGCATTTACAGATACATTCTTCGTCACTTTTCCGCTTATGTAAAGAGGGCCAAGTAGACAGAAAAAAAGAGGAGATGTCGGGAACAGCTTGGGAAAAAGTTGAGCGAAAAAGTATAAATGCCGTCGAGCTTTTATTTTCGCTTTTCTGGCATTCGTTTACCTTACTCCCCAGCTCATCCCTTCTTGTTCGTTTCTTGTACTTTTTACATGACCTTTTCCTCGTTCCGGCTTATCCTCTCACTTTAGTGTAAAATTTTCACACCAATCTTCTCTTCTCCCTCCATACCATTCTGAATCGATTTCTTCCTCGTGGTAGAAACTGCGCTTACGTCTCCCCCTAACCACTTTTACCTCACACCAGAAGAACAGAAATTCTCCGGCGACATTCGAACTTGGAATTTCTTGAAGGGCTATCCCTAGAGCGTGTGAGAGAACGCACGATCATTTCCTTCACTATGAAGCTATACTGTTTATGTGCTTATATCTTTATATATGTGTATATATGCACGCGAAGATGTGTACATAACCCATACGCTGGTGAGAATAAGCTCGTATAGCCTCGAGCAAGCCCCTGGGGACGCCCTACCGTTCCAGAAATTTCTCAATAACCCGCGCGTTCTCTCGCAATGCCGAAGGCACTCGACTACCTTTTGCCTCCCCGATGCACGAACGTCGGGCCATTTGAAAGTCAAACCTCGATGTTACGGCCACCATCGGAGCGGCGAATGTGAGCAAAAGAGAAAGATGCACAAAAGCGCCAACGATAAAAAAGTAACGTAGGACACGATCGAAAGTAGCAGTGGTGAAAAGAGAATAAGTGTGTTTGGAAAAGATATTGGAAACGAAGTTGAAAGAGTAGATCAGGAGAATCGAATCGCGCGCCATGCGTTTCGAAGGTCTGACCAAGCGCAGATTTTTTCACTTGAACCTCACTCTTGAGGAACTTTTCTCGAGCTGTTTGCTTTCAAAACGTTTATAAATTTAGCCGATCAGATTATTTCTATAAGCGAAAATCTTTCGTAATTTCAGTTTTTTTACTGTCACTGTTTTTAAATTGAATCGAGCAAGGCTTTTACATTATATTTTTTAATTGGTATTTATTGATATATAACTTTTAGCATATTTTTTAAAGCTGTAGGTAAGATTATTATTGGCTCGTCTGTCTGCACACCGACTTGTTTCACTTAACTGCGAGATTTCGCAGGGAACTAAACGAAAAAAACTTTTATTAGTAGATTATTTTCAACAAATTTGGTTTAAGGTCACCTAATATTTTTACAATTTCGTCGAGTATTTATTACGACAGAGATGAGATAGCTGATACCGTTTGCGCGTGTTTCAAAGGTAACACGATACGATTGAAGTTTCAGGGTTGACGTAGAGCTGTGTGGAGAGTAAGCACACCCTTTTACGTCGTAATAATTTGACGCATGCAAAAAACTTGTAAATTCACTGTAACGGGTAGCTTATGATAATGAATTTTTTGTTCGAACTATTCTCGAGGACCACCCTCAGAGTTGAATGTTTCTAATTGAGATAAAGTATGCACTTGTTGTACGCCGCCTAACGGCATACATTTTTCTTTTCCAT
>JABSMR010015627.1:0-10534 GCA_018902295.1 Dusona sp. PSUC_FEM 10030013 | reverse complement strand
TGTCCGCACACTAATGATTGTCGCTTCACTTACAACCACCTCTCTCTCTCTCTCTCTCTCTCTCTCTCTCTCTCTCTCTCTCTCTCTCTCTCTCGCTGCCACTTGTTCAGAGTGCATAACGAACACACCATGCAACCCCTGGTAGGAAAAACGCCAGGGTTTTCGGTCCTTAACCCACGAAAGTAATTGGAGTTGAAACGTGCGGTGAAATTGCATATACCGCTGTTACAAAAAAAGTGTTATTAATCAGTAAGTACTCGCTGTAACCGTCATATTTTTAACGTCCTGGTGCAGGCTTTGAATTGAAAATGAGGGTATAAACATTTTTCAAATCCAATGTAAATAAAAACGTTCCTTGATGGTTGTAATCGGTCCGTGCATTTTTAATTACTTTTGAATATTTTTAATACATTTGAAAGCTTTGCCTGCGATGTTGTATATATTATTGATCAGTTATTATTAAGACTCATTATCATTTTGTCACGACAGTGATAAATTAATTCAAGATCAGCAGGCGCTGGGTGCGCAATCGGTGTATGGCTTGTCCGTCTCCCAAGTTAAGCAGCCTCGGGTGAGGACAATACTTGGTTGGGTGACAGCTTGGCTATGCCCCGGCTCGCGCATCGATCGCCGGGCGGAAGGTAGTTTTTCTGAGTTTCTCATGTTCCCTACCCCCTGTGCAATTACAATACAGTAGTGCACTACGAAAGAGTGGATGTGGATAGCAACACTTTTGGAGGCCTCATAGGAACATGGAGGGTAGCAAAGTGGGAAAAAGTGGAGATCAAATGATGGGGTGGGCTCATAAAAACCTGCATTGGTATACGCAGGAACATTGAAAACAAATATATAATTTAAAATCTTATATCGAGACTCCAATTCGGCATAAATCCAGCATTTCTTTCCAAGTCTGCTAGAAAGCTCTGGAAAACTCCGCTTTGAAATTGGTGAGTGATAATATTTCGCTAAGACATAACGATTTGAAATTTCGATATTTTTGGATTTTTGAAAATCAAACCCGGAGGGATTCCGGGGCAGGGAACTCTCGTTTTCTTCGACATTGATATATCGGGGTAAATGAAAAACGATTTTTTTCGTTTCTTCGTCCACATGATCGCCACCAGATGTGAGAAGAGACGGTCGAGAAGAAAAAAAAAGTAAAGGATTTAAAATATCGTTTATAATCGGTGTGGGATTGGTATGCCAAAGCAACCGAAAAAAGGCATGCACATTTGTACATATGTATCCGCGCTCTCCGCCCTCGGCGAATACCCGCCACAATCGATCTCGCTCTCTCTCTACTTTGTTAGCTAATTATGATATATCGCCAAACGAACACATCGGTTGAACCACTGCAGTTAAACGGTAGATTTCCTCTTATTCCTTAATCGTATTCCGTGGTCACAACCCATTCACATACCTTCCCCTTCGGCCCATAACATATCATGAACTGACATCGAGGAAAGCGGAGAGTTTGCGACGCTCCTGACCTTTTGAGCAAGGCCTCGCGTAATGACAGCGAATTTCACCGTTTCATCACGGAACTCATCTACGGATTATTGCCGAATTGCACTTTCGAGAACCTGATACGGTTTGCAAATGTACGTTGGTCTTAATGAAGATAAGTGTAGCGTTTATTTGCTTTTTGTACAGACGAAGCTTAATTATCACGAAAAAATATCATGTCATCTATGCCGGAGTGTTTTTATATATCCCAGACATAGACGAAGTTCAACATAGAATATTGAATATAATTCGAAACTAGTAAATGGGAAACCTCTAAATTCCAAAGTACCTCCAATTTTCCAAATATCCTGCATTTCCCTAACCATTAATGTGCAGAAATTCGTCTACATAAAATACTCGAAACCAAATAAACTAATACACGATAGTGCTTAAGGACACCAGCTCTATAATGTTTAAAACGACTTTTAATCACGCCTCTAATATGGTCATCGAAATACAAGCTACATCATCACCCGTCGAGTTGCTGTACAAAAACCGAGTACCAAACTAGAAAAAAAAACTCAGCATGGCTAAAAGTATTTGTAAAAAAAATAAGCACCTATTGAAAGCCTTGTAGACATGTGTTATTGTATTGGTCCTGCTTACTACTGGTGGAACATTCGTTTTTTATAAATTTATACATTTGCCCTTACGACATTACTTCGCCTTGCTAAGAGCCTCTTGGTGGGCCAGTCCTGAATATCAGGTCAGTCATACCGATGCTGGAACGCGAAAAAAAAATAAAATAAAAAATGCAAAACACGGACGATAGGGTCGAAACCGGACGTTGTTGTGCTGAAAGATTTTCGCACGGCTAGCCTGAACCCCCACGAATGTATGGGTACCTACCTACACGTGCTGGTGAAGCATACGTATTGGGTGCAATGTACCGGCAGCCAGCAACAGTAATACATAATAAAGAGTGAGCGCGTGCGATATTCTCATGATTATTAATGATTATTGAGGCTGACCGCAGCGGCAGTCGAAAGAGCACGGCGAGAATTCGAGACCAGGATATCCCGAGGCTCTGGAGCAATGAATATCGCTGAGATATGCGGTATAAACTAACACCCCACAACAATAATACTCGATGACAAGAGCCGAGCGTTCGCAGAATGTAATGGACAAAAGCGCAAACGGACTATGAGAAAAATCGATAGTTAATTTTAATGGTAGACGGTTTTTTCGTGTTTTTTTTTTTTTTTAATGAAGTTGCTGAAGTATTATTTTTATCATTTGATATTACAGTGTTGGTACCCAATATTCCACGTACTGCATGTAGAATGGTATGTACACGGATGTGGAAACATTATTTTATCAGTCCATGTTAAAAACTGTGAAATTATAACCATTTCAATACACCCTTTTACATCGAATAAATAATGGGTATCTCCATCTATATATACAAACGCTTCATTTTCATCACATCGCACATTTGTATCCCGTTTACTGTTTCAAATATTCACATATAGATGGAATATTATATAAAACAATGCTCATTTTCAAAGTCATATTCTTCGCATTGTCATGTTTTATAGTTTCGTACTAATTAACAAGGCGCTATGGAACCTCTCGGCATAATTATGATTGTTCAGCGAGTTTCGAGAGTGCAACAAAGTTTTTGTATGTATACTTCTGCTTAAAATGGATTGTTAGTAATACCAGTAATAAATGCGATACACGAGAACCTATTTTCTCGAACATTACGGGCTATTTGAACGCGTTGGCTAAATTGGGACGCTGCACTATGTTTTCATATTTTCCAAGTTATAAAAGAAAGGAACGCTTTGGAAGATTAATAATTAATGTATATAACAGATACGAACAATAATCAGCTCATTCAAGTCCATACAATAATTTTTATCCACGAAGAAGCGCAAATTTATTCAATGTATTTTAACCCATTTCTATTGGATGATCAATTTTGATACGCCTGAAGTTTCTTATCAAATAAAGGATTAATAAGGCATTAATTATAAAGTCATCGATAATCCAATTGCCTACGAGATTTCACTGGATATTTTAGTCGGCGACTGTTAAGAGCTCCATTTGTGGTAGTCCATACCGGATGTCGAAAAATTCACGAACGAGTGGACATTCGATATTCAGGTGAAAAAAATATCCGTTTTATCGGAACGGCTCGAATTATACCGTAAAATAGTTTTTGCGAAAAATAATGTTATACTATAAGCGACATTTTTGCAGCCGACTTTAAAAACTCTACATAAAAAAAATCTCAACCCTAGAGTCTGACCTGGTGCTGCTGAAACCTAAAATTATTCCTAAGAGTGCTTCTTGATCATTCACCATGTAATAAGTACATATGAAAAAAAAATGGACTTTGGATGTACCATCTTCCAGAAACGCTACCGATCTCTTTTGAATCTCTTTCTCGCGGTCTGACGAGAATACTCGTTCGTGCAGACGAGAAATACGATAACTGGCCCCTGCCCCCTTCGCCGAAGCATACACTTTCGCGAGATATGTGGACGACTTTTGCAAGTATAGCAGTGACAGTCAGCAAGTAGCAGTGGGAACATCGGCGCATTCGATGGACCGTCGTCGGGCCAATTATAATCCGAGTCGCGCGAGGAGAGTCACGTAAAGTCTCAACCAAACCTAGAGTGAGAGAAACAGAAAGAGAAAAAGGGAGATAGCGAGTGAGAGAGAAAACAGCAGACACGGGGACTTGGCTTAAACATGGAAACGCTATCAGCTGCGCGTGAGACTACGGTGATCACGCGTCCTTGCCCCCTACCTGATTGTCAATGCCCATCACGTCGGCAGATTTACTCGGGCGGTCGAGCGCTCTCCCGTCGACCACGTCGTTCGTACACGCGCGCGATTGAGGTCCATGTTGCGCTCTGTATACATACGTACACGTCACACGTTTGAACGTAGTGATAGGTAGCTTCGTATGTACCACCGAGAGCATTAATACAGGCTCAGGTCGCAACATTACCAGCCACCTTGGCTTCCGCTCTTTCCCTATCTATATGTATATATACATATATACATAAAGTGCATGTATGTACGTCCACAGCTACACACACACGAGGTTCGTAAAGCTCGAAGGTTATATGGCTAAACAAACTCAAAAGCACCGATCCAAACGGATTTGTTTCAAATAAAACTGCCGATATATAAAAAATCCAGGCATCTAATCCTTGTACAGAGGTCGGTATTTGGATGTTGCCTTATATTCATACACACGTTCGTGTTCATACTCTACCAACCATTTCAATAAGGCTACGTATGGCTGTATATATACGTATAAAAAGTTTGTAAAAACAGATGAGCATTGCGCACGCGTGCATGTGTGCGTAAATTTATATACCTATTTCTCTTGCGTGTAATCCCTAAACCGCAGTTGAAACCGCGTATTTGACAACCGGATTGACTACCGCACAGATAACGTTACAATTGCACTAAATGCAGCAAAATTATGTACGATAGTCGGTCATTCCGTGGTTCTAGTACTGCTGTTATAGTAATATTGATAATAATTCCGATATAGTCGCAGCAAAATGATATTATAAACGAGATTTTGTTATATAGACTTTGTTTTGATTATTTCTATCGAATCCATTTACTGTGAAATTTTTGTATGAATATCATGAAACGATTACCTTATAATTTTTAATTTAGTGGGAAAGTTTACTGGCTCCTTCTCATTTCATTATCATTGCACATACATAAATTCTTAGCCTTATTCGTGTTTAAAGTGGCCTTGAAGAAACATTTAGGGTAAAGCTGCAATAATCATATCGACGCGTTTTCCCACTAGAGGTTATCTGCAAGATTGCTTTTTTAGGTTTCGTTCAAAATACATCGTCCATGAAAATAACGATATTTCGAGGAGGGCTTGCTCTTCGCTTGGGTTACCGCGAATGAAGACATAAAACGTAAGGAGGGACAGTGCTCACAGCTAGCCACCTGCCTTTCGTGAAGGACGCGGAAGATGTGAAAAGAACGAAGAAAAAAAGAGGCACACGTAGCAGGAGGGGAAATGTCCAAGGGATGCTGTAGAAGGGCGAGACAAAGTTCATGCTCCGCATGAAATTGAAGTATGAACTATTTAGATAGTAAAAGAAATCGAATTTCTGGACAGCTAGACGAAAAAAAAACCAAATATGACAGAACGAATGAACGGAAAAAAATGAAAAAGGCGTGAGAAATATTGATTATCACAAAAAAAGATTGGCAAGTGAAAACACATATTTGCGATGACCAAGCACACGCAGCGTCGGTGTTTTCTCTTTCACAACGGAGCAAGAACGACGTGTGTGGTCCACCGTAGCAGCCGCCAGACTCAACTTGCTAATAACACCATTTCCTCCTCCTCCTCCTTCTCTTTTTCTTTTTTATCTTCTTTGTCCCGTTCTTCTGATACTCTCTCACCAAATGGTGAACCCGACGAAAAGGGCAAAAAGGTCCCTAAGATTCATCGTCCCCAGTCTGCAGAATCGTCTTTCACGAATGCCCGAACGACCTTTTCCAGAATTAGTACAATATTCGATGCTCTGAGAATGATTTGAATCTTCTGCTTTCTCTATATATTTTATTATCATCCATCATCATTCACGTATATTTTGTTCTATAAATGTCGATAATCTCTAAACTCGTTCCACATTGCCTTCTTGTTCGTTGAGTCCTTCACATGCCTATTTTTTGTATCAATACATTTTCTATATTTGCCATACAATTAGAAATTTGCTGCAAGAAAAATCTTGATTTACATTTTTTAAACTGAAAAAAAACAATAACGAACAAAGAGTCATTTGGGCGAAATAAAAAATTGAAACATGCATGTGAATTCCTCTAAAGATTAAAATATCGCGAAATTATTCAAAAGTGGGAAATTGTAATATAATGCAATTAGCGACCTAATTTGAAATATACGTGCAGCTGTTTCATTGTCACAATTTTTCAATAATTAAATATTTTTCGACTCTAATTGAATATTATTCGTGCATTGCTGGATCTGCCGAGAGGTCGATATGCATATAATTAAAATCAATGAAAAGTGTTCGGTTTCATGATTGAATATTTAAAACATATAACTGACGTGGCTGCTCCAACTCCTACAAAAGGATTTCACATCTAATTAATTTTTGGGTATCAAAAAAAATAGTGAGTAATTGATATGTAAGCGTAATGTTTGAAATTTGTATCAGATTTTGTTTCACGTTCGAAGAAATTGAATTTTATTACGCCACTAACCAATTTCTATTTTCAATTCTTTCATCCGATGGAGTGCAATATATTTTCATTTAATTGCAGCATGAAAATTTACTTCGTTGAAAATAATAAAAGATTGTACCATCTCCCTTGATAAATAAAAGATGTCGATCCGATTTGACTGAAAAACATGTATCAATTTACGATGTCGTGTTCGAAAATGACTGAACGACACAGCGATTTAATTATAATTTAAATAAAATATGTATATATTTTGGGTATACATAATTACAGTGTTTTTATTAGCCAGGGCTAACAGTGAGTAATCGACGTGAACAGAAACTTCAATAAATAATGTATCCGTTATATCATTGAATGTTATATAAATGATTACAATTAAAAACCATGATCAAAAGTTAAAACCGTACAACGCACTCGTAGGCCAGGCGCACATGGAGCTTACAAATGATTTGGAATACATATTATTTATACTCATATTCCCTTCAATCGATCGAAATAAATAATTACATTCAACTTTAATAAATCATCAGATTCGAATTTCGTGCAACACCAATAATTGAAAATTGTTATATTTCATGAATTCGGATGGAGCGGATACTCTCCATTTCTCTAAAGTGAAACCTCATGATATATATTGGTTCATTTGAAAGATGTTCAACTGGATTCCAGAACGGGGACCACTATACATACTTGATGTTGGACTACTGCCACGTATTCGAGCGTGAGCTCGGCTTTCGGATGTCTATTGGAAATGTATTCTATTGATATGTTGCTTCGACCTCAATCCAACAGGAAGTTGTTTTTTTTTCTGACTGACGAATAAATTCGGATGGTGCGAAAATTTTTTGTCACATTTCGTGCAATTCCATCGTCCTACACGAAAATCTTTTTTTGTGCAATTATAAAGTTTTTAGGTTTTATTTGTGATAGGATACATTTGGGTAATTATAATGAACAAAACATATTGTCAATCGACATTGGGACTTTGCCCCATTTTTTATAACAGAACAAATATTTTTATTGGACTATAATTTTACACCCTAGTTCCTTTGGCCTCACAGATTCAATTCGTGTATTTCAGGAAAAAAGATAAAAGAATGAAGATCGTTGACATAAAAGTTCGAATCAATGTAATACAGTGGAGTAGGAATTTTTAATGACACATCCTGGGAGCGTGTAGTCGTAAAGTCATTGCGAAGGTTTTATTTACTAATCGAACATTGTTTTATTCTTGTTTGCAACTTTTTCGTTCCCAGCAACGTGGCAACTCCGCAACTCCGGGATACCTTACAACAATTCAAACCACTTTTGTGCCGATGTCCCTTTCCCACTTCGTGCTGCTGGGGTATATAGATGCAGTTGGATTCCCCCCTTTAGTCTCGGAACCAGAAGAATCGGTAGCTCCGTTACACCGGTCTTATACGTATATATGTAAGAACGTATATGTATGTATATACAAAGTCCATGGCGTATCTTCGACGATCGTCTTCTTATATACTGCCCCTTTTTACGATTCAACCGAAAAGCGAAAAAGTCCTCGCGCACGCCCTACCATTCGCTTGTCGTGCTAGTGAATTTTTCGCATTCTATCGCTTCATTACGGCGGACCCGTGCCGCCGTCTTCCATCCCGTTTTCGCAGCCATGATGCCGCTCGCATCTGTACCGGGTTACCGGATCACACGATCCACTGGTATATTTGGTGGATTCCCTAACTCAATTTTTTTTTCGTCTTTCAAATGCCGCACATTCGCATGCTAGCATTTTCCTATGGGAATCTCACCATTGGTTTTGCTATAACTGATGGTAATTAGCAAAATACACAGTAGCAAAATCTATTGATTGTTCATTACGTTACACGATTTATGGGTTGCCTGTATCGAAGCAACCGAATCGAAAACGTACTTGTATTCAGTTCTAAATTTCAATTCAGGATCATATTCGCAATCGTAATTATAAACTTTATGCTGGTAATTATAAATTCAGATGCGACTTTTTGTAAAGGAAGCTTTTGAAGTTCTACATATAATGAGCATCTCGAAAAGCGCTTCATCTTTAACAAACTGGATTAAGAATCTCTTGTCACGTATACCATTGGGGCATGCGGAATGTGAACATTTATTTAGTACAAAAGGTTTTTGGATACCGATGTGTCGTATCGATTTATCAATATTTATATATACCTATATCCGCCGATAAATCACAGGATGATATGTCCAGGTATGTATCGTGAAACGGAATGATTATGTTTTTCGCGAATTCTCGATGGCATTGCTCGCGTATCCGATCGTTACGATAGCAAGAAACCGTACATTTTTGCGTTGAAACCACAAATTCGTATATTCGATTCAACACAAGGCCTGTGTGATTCCGTGCTCTTTCTCACCTTGTTTCAGGGTGTGTTAGTTGTGTGAGTGCCGGCAACCCCTTCTGGCTCCTCCACGCCAAAAACGTCAGCAACGTGTAACGATATCCTGTTTCACGGTTGCGCGGAGCGTATCGGCGTTACGGCTTTTGCCTATCACACTTTGTCACCAAGCTTTTGACTATCCATCTCGTTGGAAAATCCCCCTGGTTACCTGCCTGCTCCCATTCTCTTTTCCTTTCTCATTTTCACCATTCATCCCTGTATCAACATCGCCACCGCTCTTCACTCTTCGTTCGCTGCGACCTCGATCCCTCTCATTGTTAACGATCATCATGTGCTTTCCGTTCGAGCTCCTCTACCGTTCGCCAAATAATCCTACCTACGCACTCTTCCGCGTGCCCTCATTCATTGGTAAGCTGCTGACCCTGGCAGCTCGTCAATGGCACCCATCAACGCCAGCTACGGTGCCAGCCACAACGCGCATCAAAAACCAACGAGAAATATCGTCGACTCTCAACGCTGATGAAGGGCTGCAGTAAAACACAGCCTCTCGCAAAGTGTCGCTTCGTTAGCGGAATATTTTGTTTGGGAATTGTCGCTGCGAGACTCCACGGCTAAAATTAATTACCTAACGCACAAGCTGTCGTAATTACGAAAAATGTTCCAAACATCCGACGTTTATGAATGTGTTTCACTCCTCGTTCAATTTAATAAGTTGCCTTTCTGTATTACGTTACTATGTTTCTCTTAATAATAATCATAATACCTCATAAAGTAATAACACCAAAAACGAGGGTTAACCATGTGGTGAAACGTACGAACACGAACTTTCCGATCTAAATACAAGGCCGTGGCTATTATACTGACATTCATTCAGATTTGCGATTTGAAAGCTTAGACAAATTACTTCCGTTTTGTTGTTCAATTGACGTGTTCAATGATGAAATGGTTTTGCAAAAATTAATTATAACGTTGTTCCTCAATGGACCTATAGAACTGGCAAGTGATTATACATCATTTTGCAAAGCTTTGGTTTTTCAAGCCACAAGTCGTTAGAGGAACGTTTCGCCCTCGAGAATTATTCGCGATAGCCTTTCCGGCCTAAGGCGGGAAAGGGACGGCTTTTGTATCCAAACCCGTTTGTAAATGTGTGCCTGCTCGCGCCCGCATGGTTTTTTAACACGAGGGGCTATTGTGCTTTTGGGAGAGCGTGAATACATTTTTTTGGAAACCATTAATTTCGTATTTATTTTTGGACTCTACAACACACCGTTATGTTTCTTTTTCCTGTGGAGATTGTCATTTAAGCTCACGTATTTTCACTGATCCATATCATTATTATCATTGAATTTTCAATACCGGAATTAAAATTTTAGAAACAAACATTTGGCGACAACAGAAGATTTCGTTTCGTTTTAATTTTTGTTTCCAAATAAGGATTAGGATACTAAAAGATTTAA
>JABSMR010015616.1:0-10534 GCA_018902295.1 Dusona sp. PSUC_FEM 10030013 | reverse complement strand
TCTCTCTCTCTCTCTCTCTCTCTCTCTCTCTCTCTCTCTTTTGAGTCGCTCGTATTGCGAGAGGGTCCTATGTTAGCTGTCAATCACCGGAACACCCGAAACCTTCACCCTGGTGCCTTCGATTCGAGAGGGGTCTTTCATCCCCTCCTATTGCGTTTTGCAAAGCATGCACGATACTCGACACTCGATTTCTTATAAGGAATCTTGCAGCTGAACATTTTTACGCCTTCCGTACGATTCAAAATGAAAATTCTTCTACCGTAAACGAAAAATTGTATGCTCTAGCGATAATGAAAATAAATTGCCATGTAAAACGATTCCACATTATGACGATGGTTGGGAGGGAGTAAATCGAATATATCAGATGCAAATAAAGTTGGGAGCTTTTTTCTAACTATCGATTAAGAGCTACGTTCGTAAAGAAGATACGAAACATATTAATGCAAGTAATTTGAAAAATGTGGAGCTAGAAACGGTTTAAAAAATGTGTAATATCGTCGAAAAAAATGATTCTACATGTTTTCAGTTATCCAAGACCTCCGAGTGTAAGGTAAGGTTAAATATAAAACGAGCAACTTTTTACGAGGATATTTATACATACATTTGTGCAGGTAGATTTTTGTACAAAGGGTTTATACCATAGAGAGGCAATGTTCTTTGTGAGAGAGACAGGCACACGGGTAGTCTGATGTTTTAATTAAGCATTCACTGTGGATGATATCGCACGCTTCTTTATACTTCATGGCAACCAGATGTTGCTGTGCCGAGCATCTTAGTAGTGTCTTACCTTCGTACATACACAGTAAGACGTCTGAAAGTCGAGAGAACGCGCAGGGCTAATCCCACGAAGACAAAACGACCAACGTGTATACCGTGCCAGAGAAGTAACACGCAGAGAAAGACAGAAGGCACAAGAAATGTAACAGTAGGAGATGGGGAAGGAGTCGCAAACAGCAGAAGCAAGGCTACGTTTAATTATGCATGTTTAATTTGCTCATATCCCACTCACACCCTTCTCGAATCTTAAATCTACGTTCTCACACCGCAAGGACAGGAAATTCATCGAAATTCACATCGTAATCTCGTTAATTCCGTTTTCTGGATACACAAGAAGAAACATATCCTATCGTTCAGTTACATGGACGGCTTTTAGTCAAGCTTCTAACCTTTTTTGTTCCGCTTGACGTCCAAATAAGAAAAGGTGAATACTTGAAGGGATTTTGTGATATATATGGATTAGTTCCTGTCACGCGGCCACTTGCAAAAGGAAAGAGAACAAATCTACCTCGTCGCCCACTCGAGGATATCTCCTAAACCGCCGAGACAAAACCAACCTGGACCTTTACCAGACTGTGTATGTGTATGAGCTTTTCCCGAGGGCAGGTTTCGCCCGACACTTGGCGCAAATTGCCCCAGTAAGTGTAGTGCATTAATCTTTGGTTTGGTGCTACCCTTGTGGCGCTCCCCCCTGGACAGAGAGAGGCCACACCGCGTGTGTTTGTGGCCGCGTTCCTCTCGTCGCTTTTGCGGCCTCGTTTTCCTAGTTTTCGGTCTTACTCTCTTTCTCTCTCTCTCTTTATCTCATTCCTCGTATATTTGTTTCTGATGCTATTTTAACGTGTGCTTCGGTGCTCTCTTTGAGAATGAAAGAGAATTCTTACGCACTCGCTTAAATGTGTAGCAACGCTGAAACTTTTGGCTACTTCACGTCCTACCAAGCGACGTCCGATTCGCCCTCGAGAAACAACCCCTACAGGGCTATAAGAGTATTTATACATCGAGGATAATGCGAATACCATGTCCTCGTGGGAATTCCGAATCCACCGACACTCTCGCTCTGGCTTGGTTTTCCTCTCTTATTTCTATGATTAAATAAATTGGTAGCGATTAGTTGTTGTATGAGTTTCACGTTTTATCGAGGTGAAGAACAAAGTTTTTTTGTTCGGCAGGCAGAGGAAAAAAATAAGAGTAAAAATAGAATGATGTTCGAATACTGATAATTCCATTTTTGAAATCATACTAGACAGCCACGATATTCGTTTAATTTGTTAGGAAAATATTTAAAATAAAGTTCACGATAAGTGAGTGGCTTGATTTACTAAACCGCACGAATTTATGTAGTTCGCCACTTGTGAAACCAATCTAAAATGTTATGCATACTTTAACACGTAACTGACGTAAATATATTGAATTTATTACTACGAGACGTTTATTATCGAATCGTTGAAAACGCATTTGCAGAATTCCCATATGTGGTGTGGTGCTGCTTCATGAAAGTGCGGCGTGGCACTTCGGATTAGACAAACTCTGAGAATTTCACAGCCCTACGATAGCAAAGCTAACGAACGTTTATATTCTCTCACATCGCGGGTCTCTCATGTTGCCCAGATTGCCCTGTAACGACGTCGTAATTCGGGAACGTAATTTCAGTGAGTTCTACATGGCATGACATTGCAAAGGAACCCCTAAAACACACGTCCGTCTCCCACATATATGTTCGTGCGGTCTTGATAATGGAGAAACCGATTGCTGCATCAATCTGTGGAAATGCATAGACAGAGACAGCTAGAATTCTAGGAACTAATTCACTCTGAATTGCATATCTCCATTGGAGCAATTTTTTTACGATTATTATTATTATTATTGTTACTGCATTATTATCATCGCCATCATTATCGACCGACGAAAAAAATTCTGTGTAGTCATCCATATCTTCTGCATCAACGTCTATATCAACTTATTCGCGCCCTCTCTACACACTCATCCCCTTATGCGAAAAAGTAGCGCGGGATAGCGGCAGCAGCCGTCGACAGCCCAACGTCCAAAGTTCAGCCTTCTTCTCGTCTCGTTTTCCTCATCATCCTTATTTTCGTTGCTGGTGGTTGGTTGGTGACTTGCACGTATGAATGACTCGACAACCAATGCAACAAGAGAAAGGGGCTTACCAGCCAAAGTTTTCGCAGGATTACGAGCTTTTTCCCCGATAGCGTGTAACACGCGTGTTCGTTTGTGATGCCATAACACCGAGTGGCATGGAATGATCTCGCGAAATTCGACCTATCGTTGCTTTCTGATATCTCATATGCTTCACCGCAGAGAATCCATATATTCTTTCCTCATCATATTTAGATTGGTAGAAATGGATTGCTTGGATTTTTAGCCGAATATAGTTAATCCGAAATCTTTTAAAGTGATTTTTTTACTTTCCACCGCAAAAAAAAAAAAATCTTTGACGAAGTAGCCTCGAAGGAGCTCCAAAAAAAATATATATCACCATATTTTACTTTATGGTGATATCAGGAAGCTTCAAGGAGCCGTACAATATTTCAGTTAATATAATTTTGTGCAGATGCGCTGGAATTCAGTGACAACGGGGAATAAACGAGAGAGAAAGAGGAGCCATGTGACAGTTCGATGGAAGAAAAAAAAACATCCCCATGTACCGTTCACAGGCGCACTGGGCGGTGGCGAGTGATTGCCGATTATGATGGACGAGCGGAGTCGCATCCAGAGGGTGGTCAAATTTTTTTTTACGGATAATAGAGCACGCAGAAAACGTTGCATCGATCGATTTAACGGTTATATTTTTCATTGCGTGAGAATTTTAAAACGCTGTGTGGCCAGACGAGTTCTGCATCCAATACTTTTTGGTTAGGGATTTTTCATTCGGGCATATTTTGTGCAATTTGAAGTCCAATTAACTGCAGTATGTATATAATTTAGGCGTAATAAATTCGGAGGATTTTAACAATTCAGTGATTGCTGGTATTTGTGATTTATCGGGGAAAGATACAAAGAGAAGTACTGGATGCAGTGAGAACAGATGGATGGCTAAAAAGTATGATAACTTTTTTGGAAAAGAGTTTCTCATTGGATTTTCGGTAAATGTAATGGTTTTGTTCGCATCAAATGTAAATTTGATTGCACCAAAATTTTTCACGGATGGATTATTTGTATAAAATGTGGAGAAGGCACTTGTTTCCGATCAAAACAACGTCGTTTTCCTCGACCTACTCTCACATATGTAATGTCATTCTATCGATCGTCTTGGAAAATCGATGTGTCAAATTTATTCTAGGTTTCGTTTCACGTTTCTCAAATTTTCGTCTCGTAACCATAGCAAGAAGACTATAAGATTTTATTTGTTGCCGGAACCTGTACCAGGAAACACGCGCATAGAGGATTCGAAATGTCGAGATTCGCAGTCACAGCAGGATTTTGCTACTGGGAAATTCTTATCCTTGGACTTGTCTTATTTTTCTCTCTATATATTTATTTTCTTTTTGGTAACAGTATTTTTATATTTTTCTCTTTAAGAGTGGTGTCTGTACTGGGGTGAGGGTAAATCGTTGCCAAGAGTTGAGGATCGTCTTGCAGTACGTATTATACGTTACATCTATTTGTCACTGTTAAAACGTTCGCTACCAACGAGAACGACACTCAGAACTAGAAAGACAAGGACGAGTATATAGGAGAGTACAGTATGAAGTAGAAAAGATGTGGGGAGAAGGATGCGATGGTTTGCTGGTCGTCGTGACGCCCGGATGCTCTTTCTTTCCAAGCTCCTGCCTCACTCCCCTCCCCAGGGACCACTCCATCTTTCCGCCCTCATCCTTCCTATAATGTTGTCTTGGTCTCTCTTATTTCACTCTCTCTCTCACTCACAATCTCATTCTTTACCATTCTCTTTCTCGCGTAACGTCTATCGAACAATACGCGCGGGAAAACTGGACAGTCCGATGGAGCGGTGTCGGGAACTCTCCAACCCCACGTTAAAGAGGTAATTTGTGTCATGAGCAATCCGGAGGGTTTGTTCCAAAACTGTCCCACGCGATATCCCGCGCACACATACAACTATATTCCCACTACTTTCTACGCGATACACCAGCCTTTCCAACTGTTCCAACTTGGTCGTTTTTTTGTTAGTTGCACAAATGCGTCAATCTTCGTCGACGATCCTTTACGATTTTCCGCAGGACACTTCTTTAAACAGGGAGAGTCTCCGAGGGTTTTTTCATCAATGTATCGGATACTCGGAGAGGTTTACTTTTCTCATCTTTTCTCGGTTGTTACCGCAAAGGTGGCTTGCATAAAAACTCTAGTGGCTGCGTCTTTACGATCGGACGGAGTCACTGATTTACCTAGGGTCCTCCTTTGCTTTCTTTATCTTTTCGCTTTCCTTCTTTCACCCTGTGTCTCGAGAACCAGCTCGACTTTAGAATAAACCCCGGGCGGGGCCAAATCCCTATTTTACTTAGCTACCCGAGTCGCGGGCCTTCTAACGGCGAGGGAAAAGTCGGTCGTGTACTAAATTTAAAAGTAAAACCTCAGTCTTTGTAGGCGAATCCCCGTGCTGAAAGGAGCGAGCTGGTTCTTCGCTTTTCCCGTTATATTTCTATCCCCCTTTATCTTGCCCTCTCGCATTTCGTTTTCTCTCCTTTATTCGCTTCTATTCTCTCCTTCTCTCTCTCACTCTCTCGCGTCGAGAGCCGCTCGAGCCATTCAACAGATTTAAATGGAGCTCAACCGTTCACTTCGTCTCTCATACTCTTTCGACTTTTTACTATATCGGACTCTTTCACAAGGCGCTTCATTGTCTCAAGAAAATTGAGTCCTCGTCTCCTTTTGCCAGTCACACGAAAGGAGAGGCACCAGAAAAAGTCGATTATCGATATTCATTCTAGTAAAGTAGAATTTCGATTAAATGATTTCATTCTGCTGTAGCGAGGGATTCGGTGTAGGATATTAATTTTTCTCAGATCATAATATATTATAGTCAGCACGGCAGGACTCCGATCGCCGTCAAATTATCGCCTTGGCAACGGAACAAGGTGGAACGAAAAAAGGGCTTCCATTGTCGGACGTCTAATAGGAGGTTAATTCGTGAACAATGTACAATATTTGGAGGCGCGGAACGATTATTTTGCTACCGTTCTTGCGTAAAGGTCTGATGTATTTCATCGGGCTACGGGCATCGGCTAAATGAGTTCATAAAAGATTCGTAATTAATGGTTTCATTGTGAGAACCTCATTGGTTACCGTGTGGTTAAAGAATACGGATAAGCTCTCATACAAATGCAATGCGAAGAACCATCAAGAGATCGAAATTGACGATGTTTAATGCTTCAACAGAAAACACGTAGATTACATCTCGCTGCTCTCATTAAACTATTATACAGATGGCAGCAGGGAGAAAGGACAAGGCATTCGAGTAAAACAGCGTCATGTGCTGCTTTTACCCAAAACATTTTTCTCACTGTGCTGGGATCTCTATTTACCGTAGAAAACATGAAATTGTGGACATAAAGGTTTTCCGTTACCACAACCGTTGTGCAAACAAAAACTATAACCCTTGACCGCTTGCAACATCTGCCTCTGTCATAAAGGACAATGATATTTTTATAATTGAAATTAATTGCGAGTGTTGGTGGCGCCAGCGAGCCTTTTTGAACGCTCATGTGCACATGTGTCGACGTTCGCCGGATTCGAAGAGACGTCGTAAAAGTTTAGAGGAAAAGACCTGGGGTTTTCTGGTTTGACTTGACAATTTCGTCAAGGAAAATGAAAAAAAAATGGCAAAAAAAGAGTTAAAGGAAAACGATATTTCGTGAATGCTTGAGAAAGAGAGACGTTCCGATTTTCACGATCATTAAGTGGTCCTAAAAAAGAAAAGATCCACCTATAGGAAAACGGTGATAGACATACAACCACCCATCAATGTCGATCCTTCATCTTTCATCAATGGTATTCTTTCACCTTCTCACATATACTGTATATTTCTTCCAAATTCATTCAAATAAAAACAAGAACTTGGACCACTCCTTTTGGAGAAATTTTTCGAGCAACACGGAGAAAAAAATGACCATCTGTTCCTAAATCCTCTCTTGGTATTCTCGGAAATTGGCCTCAAGGCATGGGAGATGAGCTTACTGCGAGAGAAGCTTATCAAAAATTCAGTCCACGATTATAAATATAATGAAGCATATTTTGACTCGAATCTTGGGTGCTTTGCTGTTTTACGAGAAGGGAGAACTGAAGGGAGAGAGAGAGAGAGAGAGAGAGAGAGAGAGAGCGTGCGAGAAAGTGGGAAGAACGAAAGCAAAGGGAATTATAAAGTGGGGTCCAGCAGGGGGCAATTATGGCCGCATTGAGCGCAGTGGTGATTCGAGGGTAGGTCGGATGCTCGTGATACCTGTTGATTGCGCCTGCGAGAGAAGAGAATTTATACTATATAAATTACAAACAACATGCGCTGACTGTTTAAAAGTATATTCTACAAGCATGAAAATAAACGTATGCAACATTTGACTACGATCAATAATTCTTTTGATTTGGATGAATATAAATTCCGAAAAGTGCGCGACTCTCGCACCTTTCTTTACCAACGTTGTATAAAAGTTAAAAAATCATATACAAACAACGTAGATGGCGGTGTAATGGCGCTAGGAGCTCTGTCTTCCAAACACGGGCGCTATGTCGATTTCTGTGGCGCGCGCATTGCACCCGATCATCAAAGTCGCATTTGAAGCATAATAGGTGTGTTTAGGCTGCCAAGAAAGAAAGAAACGGAGGAAAGGTGAACTAGAGAGAGAGAGAAGAAGCGAAGTAGTGCGTTCGAAATCTGGAATACGAGTAAAAATTTAAAAGGAAAAAAAAAAATACAGACGAGGATGGAGTAAGGAAGACCGAGAGCGGTAGGGAGTGCCGATCGGTATTATGGAAGAAAGGCCGTAGGACGCTCGATCGTGATCGAGCCCTATGGCTCGGACCAATAATCATCGCCCGTTGCCGCAATTACCGTACCCTGAGGCAACCAATAGCTCGCGAAGAAAGAAAGAAAAAAAAGACAAGATCCTCTCGCATCGACGTCGCGGGCCCCATCGCTGCACTCTGTTATTAGGGAATATTATCGTAATGAAGGCAGGAGGAACGGAATCGGCCTCTGTGGTCTCTCCCTATGGTATATCAGAAATGCGAGCGTCCTGTAGGTACTGAATAGTGTACGACGTGTACATATGAGCACCAAACATCGAGAGAAACTTCCATGTTCACTTTTTTTCTGATGAATAAAAAAAAAATAAATAACCCACGGCTCTTCATTCTTGAACTCTATTTTTTGCGTGAGGAAGAAAAATCTTTGAGGAAGAAGAGGTAGCACAAGCATTAAGGCATATTTTTTTCCTTCTGGCATATCATGGAAAGCAATCATTCTTTTATCCAATTAATTCCACTTATGAAAATTAAAATAAAATAAAACACGATTTGTAATGGAATTTGTAAAGTTTAAAAATGTCTAATGGTAGGTTGATAAAAGTTTGAAATGTATGAAAATAAGTTTAAAAAATATGTTTTGTTCATCAGTAAAAAATAAAACATTTTCACTCACAATCCTCATTCTCTTTCTAAATTTGTTTTTAGCAATAAGCGACACATGGTATTTTCATTTTTTAGGCATTTTTTAAAAATGTAATCAAACATAACCATTTGTGTTGTGCGATTCTTCATCATCTCTTAGACGCTTTCATATTCTCGCTTACACATATCTTGCAACCACAACTAGAATCGAGGGCTCGACGTCTTCCATAGAGAGAATGAGTTGAGAGAAAATACTGGGATAAGAAAAGACGAAGACCGTTTGAGGGTAGTTGTTCGGGGGTAGATAGAGATGAGAGGAGTTTCTGTCTTTTTTCGGAGGGATGTTCTCGTGCATGCGGGGAGTATTGAGGGGTGCTAATGTTCCCCGGGCAGGAAACGGCGTCTCCGCATCTCGTCCTTTCGCTCTCTTTCTCTTTCTCCATGTCGTCCTGCTTGCACTCTTTCGCAAGTATATTTATATATATGTGGATGCTGCTGTTAGAATCGTTATATCTTTCTCGCTCCGGTGTCTTTTTCTCTTTCTCTCGCTCTCGCCTATTTTTATTCGTCTTTATCTGTGCGACTCGAGTTGGTTCCTCTCCATTTCCTCTTGAGGATACGGAGGGAAGGATAGGGTGCTAAAGGGAAAATAGAAAGGGATGGAAAAGTGTGTACGTATATGAGTGCGCTCTCTCCTTTTCTTTCTCACTTTGTCGTTTCTTCTCTGAGGCTCTTTGCATCATCGTCGTCGTTGTCGTCGTACTCGACGTCGTTGTCGTCGTGGAGAATCCTCTCACAGAGCGCCACCCTAAGAAAACCACCCTCGGGGCATCGATGCGGTGACAACAACATGCAAACATTCTGGTATTTGCAATTCGAATGCCCGCAAAACGGGGGCGGCAGTTGGGTGCGGTGTGGGTTTTCCAAGTGAGGTGAATATAGAGAACCCACGAGAGACGATGCAATCTTCTATCTCTATATGTGTTTGTGCTACTTATTTGTGCAAGAGTTTGCGTATACGTACATATTGATGTACAAGAGTGTGTAACCGGCGGCACAAGAGTAGCACGCGGGAGTAAACCGACTTTCTATTAGGCTTCAAATATATATATATATATATCTCTATGGTTATATGTGATTGTACGGTTGGGACTCGATAAGCCGCACTTTGGTGAATCCGAAAACCATTGATACAACCACAGGAGTGTAAGAAAAGAAAAGATAAAAAATACGATTCGGGAATCGAGTTAAAAAGTGTTTGCAAAATATGTATACTTTGTGGGCTATGTAGCGTCAATTCAATCTGCGCATAAGAAGATTTATTTATTCTGCTAATCTTTCAACATTTAATTAATTCTCTATAAATAGAAAAAACCATCACATATCGCAAGTTTCCCCAGTTTTCCAAACCTTCACTAATTATTAGTCACATACTTTTCATTTAGTTTCATTCGTGCACGTTTATGTGTATTTTTATTAATGTAGTTCTGACATACCATACTACTATTTTCCTCCATATTTTCTCGAGCCCATTTTTCCCCTCGCCTTATGCGCATACTCAATTTCCGTCAATACGCCCATTGTCTAAGAACCGTTATGAATAGCGGGCGATTTTTCAAGTTAGAAAAATGTACTTATATTACGACAGTCTCCCAAGCGTCCATGCATCAGCCTTATGGATAAAAGTGTCACGATACGCTCGCAACGATATGCCCTTTGATGGTAATCATGACTGATTTTTTAATGGGTGGTTCTTGTCTGTATGGGTTTTTTTTTCTTTACGAAATTACAACGATACGTGTCCACCTCTCGCGTATAATATTTGAAAACATCAGTTCCGTGATCGCACTCACCTATCGAAGTATATGTAGATAGAAGCATTAGGGAATTTTCGTGTATATAGTACCGATTCATACAACGCGGACTGTCAGCACGCTTCGTCGCCGGAGCAACGCTCGACACTTTTAGACTTATCGCGTTTCCACGATCTTCAGTAGATTATACAAGAATGAAAACGTGTGCTTGCTACTGTAGGATACATATATTTCATTGTGTATAAATGTAGGTGAGGTGTTTTCGACACTATCACGAGAGAGGATCGTGCCGAAATTCGTCGTCATGGGGCTGCTATGTTAGAACGTATCCTTATGTATATACATACTCCGCCATGTTATACATT
>JABSMR010015605.1:0-10535 GCA_018902295.1 Dusona sp. PSUC_FEM 10030013 | reverse complement strand
ATTTTTTCGATAAATCTCGAAACTTTTTTTATTTTTTCAATAAATCTCGAAACTTTTTTCATTTTTTCGATAAATCTCGAAACTTTTTTTATTTTCATTCTTCTCAGCCTAATATTCCCGTTCGGAATATAAGGATAGTTTCCTTTGAATATTTTATAGTTTATTTGTACTTTACGCTGAGCTCCTTGTAGCTCACTTTGATTAATACAGGATTGTTTATTTTTAATTATTTCCCATTTCTTCTTGATCTCACCCGTGGTTCTGCAAAGGCTTCCAGTAAATCGGAAAGGTTGTTGGGTCGACTCCAGCATCGCTAACACCATCGTTCCGGGTAAAACAAAACTACAACCTTAGACTGTAGTAGGTCATAAATACCGGAAAGGAAGGCATTATTAGTTGTAAAAATCACTCCAATACTCACGGCACCTGGGTCGAATAACCTTCAAGAACAGTCCATCATCGCAGGAAGCTGCTAGGGTTCGTTCGGCGCTTGCCCACTACCAGTCATCACTTATCATGCTCATAGCCTATTGTTAAAACTCATTTTCTTTTTACTACTTTGGAAGTTAATCGTGATTCTTAACAAATTTTCTAAAAACAATGAGAAATGGCAGTCTCGTTGGAAATAACTGTTCTTACGTCAAATTGACAATAACAAGATCCAAAAATGTGTTACATATTTATTTCTTTTATAAAAATAAAATTCAAGACAATAAAAGAAACTCTCCGAATATTCTAAGGCTGAAAAAAATTCTCGATTCGAAATCGTTCCAAAAGTTACCCTTTTTGAAGGACTGTAGAAAAAAAATCTAAAAATAGAAATATATACTCCATCGAGTGGATACTAATTTATTTACAAAAATCGGCTTGATCGAAAATTTTCGATATCATAAGCTAGCTGAAATGGTATGGAATGCCTCATATAGAAAGTAAGGAAAGGAGTATGAAATAGGTTGACGATAAAAATAAACACTCACGATATATATCTGGTAAGGATCTCTCTTGTTTCTTTTTTCTTTGTTCTTTTCTTTTCTCCAATATTTTTCCATCCTCCATAAAATCATTATTTTCTCTCGATGGCTCCTTAATTGTTATTATTTTTCGCAATAACGATACCATAACGCAAGGGGTGATATTCCGCTCGGAAATAATACGTATTATCAGCTCACCCATCTATCATCTTTGACAACAGTTGTAAAACTCTTAATTGCTCTCGCACTCTTGTATTTAAAGGACACGTTTTGTTTTTGTTATTTTTGTACAATCTTCAAACTGGCTAAATAAATCAACTTTGTGGTAACAATGTAATCGTAAAATATATAAACTATGTATTTGTTTTTCTATACTTAATAACATAAATCTTTGCATCTTTTAAAATCGATACAATTACACAACGAATAACACACGATCAACCAATCGCTGTTTCACTTTCAAAAGTGTTTTGCTTTCCTCTTTATCCTTCTATCTTCGTACACGCAATACAGATTTTTTTTTCTTTTATATAAACTATACAAACTTTAACGTCTCCTTCGCTAATCGAGCCATTTTACTCCGGTTTTTATTCTCTTTGCACTTTCGTTGTGAGGCTCGAGGCAAATCAGCACCGTACGAATAAAACAATTATTCGCAATATAATTTCAACTAATATATCGTTCAAACTGACCGTGATCAATTTGACGAAAAATGGTGATGAGATATGAATAATTTAATTGATCATTGTTCGTATTGTTTCAACTCATTTGGAGGATTAAAATTTTATGAATAATTAATTTTCATCAAATATGTAAGTTGCTTCATTGTGAAATCCGTTAATTATTAGTATGAGTTGGAAAATGCGAATTCGAAATAATCGAAAACAAACTTTATACCCAAAATATAAATGATGTTTGATAAAAAAACGAACATTCGGTACTAAAAATGGCATGAAAATTCATTAGAGATAAGTTTCGTTCATCCATGACGATTTTTCGTTAACGCGATCCTCCGATTAGTTCTAAAAATAAAACTAGAATATAGGCACAAATCGTGTTTCAATTTCCATTGATATTGACTCGGTTGACCAACCTGAGTGTAAAATACTAAGAAAATATATATTTTTCTATATTATTCGTCGAATTTAAATATATTATTTTTCACAATTCTTCGTGGTGTACTTTACTACGCGTGCGATTCGACTTATTTTCGTCACGCTCGTTGCACCACGAATTTTACTCCACGTGGCAAAATAGTACAAAAGAACCAATTTCATATTTGACTCCACGGAAAAAGTTTTTTCAAAAATATACAATCTTTGAGAATCATTTAAATTGGACTGCGTATGAAAAATATGGAATTCAAAAAGATTTCGATTAAATTCCAGGAGCGTAAATAAAAAACGTCATACATTTTTGTTTACTCAATTCTATTTTTTCTAAACTCGCATTTTTTCTTTAACTCTAAATTTACGTGAAGGATCCTGGAATCATCGACATTACGTTGGTTTGTTTGTTTATTTTTTCTACGCTGCAAATTGCAAATAATTCACGTCAAATCGACTGTTTGCTTTCACTGGATTTCCACAGTATTCTGCATATGTGTGTGTGAGTGTGTGTGCGTGGGAGTGAGGCGAATACGAGAGATGCTCGCAGAATTGGATTATCGTGCGAGTTAATATATGACGTCGTTTGGCTTCCACAGCCGTAAACGTTTTTTTAAATATATAGCTCATGCACTTGGGCCAAGTACGAGCACTACTTGGCGAGAAAAAAAGAGTCAGGAGAGAGAGACAGAGAGAGAGAGAGAGGGTGAGACAGAAAGAGGGCGCGAGAGTTAGTGCAAGAGGGACTAGAAAAAAAAATACGAGGAAAAAAAATAAAAAAATGTCGACGAGTTTAGCATGGAAACGCGTAATCGGCCTCGTTCCACGAGTCACTAACCGACACGTACACAACGAGGGCACGCGTGTAAATTATTAATTTAAATTACACTCATAGAGTCCCCTTTTCACTCCCCCCTCTCGCTCTCTCTCTCTCTCTCCCTCTTTCTTTTTGTTTTCTCTGTTCATTTTTCACTCCATTGCATTGGCCGACAAATAAGTATTCCATCGACGAAAGAGAGAGAAAAAAAAAATAAACGTTCCTCGCTCATTGCACTCATCGTTCCCCAAACGAGTCGTATTAATCGGACCGTTTGTCGCTCATCGAAGCAAACACATTTACCCACACATGTACACTTAAAACGTTCAAGCTTCTCTCTCTCTCTCTCTCTCTCTCTCTCTCTCTCTCTCTCTCTCTCTCTCTCGATTGTCTATGAAAATGATTTTCTAACGTTGTGATTAAGACTCGAGGTCATCTCGATGAGGATTCTCATCTCAATGAACATTCCTCGATCAAAGTTGCCACATATTCGTAACTCAATGAGGTCATGTTCGTTCCGTATTATTCGGATTTTTCGGATTAATTCTGTTTTCTTTTTTTTCAACCGTTTTGTTTTTGTTGTGGGCCTCAAAATAAATTTATATCTAGAACATTCAAGGATGAATATTGCATGACGAATTATACTTTTGTAATTTATTGTTGCAATATCCTTGCCATTTTTACTCGTGCAACTTCAAGTTACCCAAATTCGTGATTCCATCAATTTTTAGAAAATAATTCTTCGATCCTTATTTTTAATGTTCTCTTGTGCTGGAATATTTCCTGAGCTCGAAGCAAATCCAGGCACTGTGATAACATTTACTACTTTGGAAACTCGTTGAATTTATTGCAAGCTGAACCGTATAAATTTATACGCGATAGGGATCAGAAAAAATCATACGTGATTATGGGATCAGAAAATATATGTGTTCTACAGCGTGATAGTATTTGCAGAGGATTTGCAACAGTTACATATCAGGCATTATGAGTTCAAACAATTCAGAGTGCGACCAACTTCAATCAATCCAATTTTTTTACTGCGTTTGAATTGGTGGAAAACTCCATATGTATATTATCCATAAAACTTGAATGAAATAATCTTTGCAGAAGTAATTTGGGAAACATCAACGAAATCACTTTTTTTTTACTAAAAAAGACATTCTGATGAAATAACTGTGATGTGAAATTTTGGAATTTTTATTCTTCAACCGTTGTGCATTATGCAGATTTTTTCATCATTTGAAAAATTGGTAAAAAATATAGTGGAAAGAAAATGTATAGCGATCCTTCAAAATCTCAATATAAAGCTGCCTCTAAAGAGTAGTAAATAATTTAAACACCGGTAGAAAAATCGTAAAAAAATGAGAACAATTAAAGTAGCTCTGGCCCGAGGTTGTTTGGGTTGGAATATAATGCCCCATATTTATTTTGTTTAGGCCGGAGGAACGATAACGAAGAGGCATTAAACTCGCTATGCATTCGCTTTCTGCTTTATTGTCGAAAAGAAAATTTCTACATTCGCTTGAATTTCCGGCGTTATGATCCGGAGACATGCAGGTACCGTAGGCGTGTATAAATATTGCCATAAATCATTGAGAGCCAGAAGGCTCGAGGAACAAGCATAGTTTGTGGTACGAGCGTTCTATCTCATATTTACATCACGCGTACCAAATGATGTTCCTCGGAAAACAATAAAAAGGATCATCCGTTCGACGATTGCCGTGGGGGATTTTGATAGCCGTTGACCAACTTTCCATCTTGTTTTACCAGCCCATCCAATTTCTGGTTTAATTGGCTCAGGTCTGATCAGACAGTTGTTAGCGCGACCAGCACGCAAGAGCTGCAACACAGATGACTCAGGATATTCCTTGACGAACAATGAGGACCACCGAAACTTGCGGTTGAAAGAAAAGTAAACGAGAACAAAACATGTAGTGATCGTCCTCAGCCGAGATGATTGTGACCCCACGAGTCTCTTGAAGAGTCTGAGTGTTTGTGTTTGTCCGGTTGTTTTTCCTGCTCACTTCGAGAGGTTCATCCGACGTCTCGACGAATCCCAGGAGAAGGAGAAGGTAGAAAGAGGATAGGACATTTCCGTTGGTGTGCCAGACATGAGCGGCGGGGAGACCCCAGCGAGTGGTTGGTGCTCAATGGAAAATATCGTGGAAGGAAAGAGATCCGGAGTTGTTTTTTTCCGCAACAGAAGGGCGTTGAAGAGTATCTCTCGATCGGACAAGTCCAATCATCGAGGATGTACAAGTAGACCACTCCCTTATCACCCATGTGTACCCCTAAAGGTACTTGGTCATCTGAGCGTAGTGTACACTCGATTCTGCCGAGTTCCTTCACGAGTACCTCTCAACGTCCGATATCTTCGGGACCATATATCCCCCATCCAATTCACCGTCAGACGCTCCTCCATCTACGGCAAGTATTCCCAGGGAAGCCTAACTCGTTTTCCGTCCTTGTATGACAGCACCTACGGAGCTATAGGAGCCCGACACGATTGGAAGCTTCTCCAAGTCGTGTAGGAGAATCTCGATGTCGTTCCGATTACATTCGAATCATATCGACAATCACTTCAATCTGTCTGGAGCAACGATCCTTCGTTTTATCACTACTTACAGAATTCTAGGCTTTTCGCTCCTTAACTTTTCAAGCTTGTGTATTTGGTATTGTTAGGATTGATATTTTCGAAGGTGGAGTATTCTGCCAATCTGGTGTCCGGCAAGATCATATCTCGTATAATGACAAGTTGATTTACCGGAAAATTGCCACCACCGAATATCAGCACCTTCCTCCTCGCATCATCACCAGTAAGCCCCAGCCTTCTATCCACCGATTACCCTCGACCCTGTTTCTTTTTGGGTCACCCCTTCATTGATCGTCCATCTTAGCCAACATCTTCATTGGTGGACCATCATTTAACTGCAGTTTAAAGGAACGCGTGACCGTGGACAATATATCAATGGATTTAGGGGAACACAAAACACGCGTGAAATGTTTCTCCTCGTGGTTCGTAGAAAGGAGGGAAAGCTCGTGGCTACGCGACTATGTCCATGTCAGAGGTGGAAGAATTGGACGTAGTGAGGGCTAAACTACCGAGGGTATCCTCGTCAGGCAGGGGATGATGACAAGCCGGAGCTGGTGGGCTCAACGGTGGTAGGTGTGGAGACGACAACATAGGATCACCACCATGTACAGGACCACCAGCGTCGTCCTCCATCAGATCCTCGAACTGGGCCATGCTTAGTGCCTCCTCGGTTACCACATCCGGCATCTGCTGAAACAGCCACACGTTCAGTCAAAAGGTCTGTTCAACGTGTGATTCGAAGGGATAGAGGAAATGAAACGATTGACCAACAGAGAGAACGGATCGAATAAGTCGTTCCATCGTCCCATGTCGGGAAAGGGCTGGACGATGGCATAATAATGACCCAATACACATAAACGATAGATTGCTTTGGAAAGGTAGTTGGAAAGTAAACTTTTAGCCGGAATAAATTGAAGAAAATCCTATTCAGGAAGAGGTCCACAGTTCCATAAGTTTCCCTTCGATTGTGTCGGAAAGTATTGGGCAGTGCACACAGGATAGGAGAAAGACGTAAGGGAATTTGGTCTTCCAATCTCCGATCAAATAGGGTTTAAGTTTGGCGAAATCCAGAAAGTTATCACATGTGGTATTTTTCCGGAGAACCGGATACTAGCGTACAGTAGAACTGCGGGAGAAACAGAGAAACGCTAAGAGAATTCGAGCAATCAACGGGAGATAAAGAGTAAGAAAAATAAGCGGACTGATTCCGCTTCGTATTTCCGTTGCGGAGATACTTTTTTATTCTATTCGAGATATGTTCGTGTTTTTTGTTCTTCTTTCAAGCATACGGTCTATCTTCGGTCTTGAAATAATGTGGTACAAGCTTGGGAATGAGATTACGGAAAAATAATGAAGAAAGTGTCGTCGAGGGAGTATTCATTCTCCATATGTTGCTCGAGTCTCCCGACATTTCGTTCTCTCTTTATTGTTTTTGCTATACACTAGAGATATCTTTTGGAATAAATATATATTCCATTAGGCAGTGAATCCTAGAAACAGGAGAGTCTTTATATGTTTGCACAAATTTATTGTAATCGCCAAGGAGAAAAGAGCTCAATTGTGTTACAGGAAGTGCAAACTAAACCGAGGACACTGAGACTGAAAGAGGGTGATTCCAACGAGACTTTTATCTGCACCGATAATTCTCAGTCTTACGATCGCGACTTCGTGCTTGACAGAAAACAGAGAAGTTTACAACCGCCCAACAACTTCAGTGTAGAGTCTACAAAGGGCTTGAAGAAGCTTGGCTGTTTACGTGGCATTTTCTCTCTTCTTTCCAAGACTATCTGTTTTACTGGTTTTTTGGTTGTTGACAGGGTGGAATTGTTTTATCAGAAAAGGAAATGCTTGAGGATGAAGATCCAGAGTTGTGTACAAAATTACGGTCATTTTCAATAAGATCGAAATTAAATAATATCCAAAATGTTCATCATTAATCATAACTCACGTTAATTTTTCGTCGATCGTGTTTACTTCTCGGAAAAGAGTTAACAACACCGACAGACGTTGAAGCCCAATTGAAATCCGTGATTGGAAGACCATGATTTTTGGCTTGCAACTCGAGTTCCTGGACGCGCAGCAATAATCTACGATTCTGATGCTCGAGATGTTTGTTCCTCGATTCACTCTGTTTCATCCGTGTTATCTCATTCTTCAGTAACTTTATGTACTCCACTGAGGATTTTAATATCGTGCCTTTGTTCGGTCTGACGTCCCTTACGATCTCGTAATATCTGTGGCAAAAAAGAAATTCGTAAAGTTACTCTTAACTCAATACCAAGGCAAACATTATTTCTCAAAGTTAAAGATTTTTTTTTTTTACTAATTTGCATTGACTGTTGGAATAGGATTTGGTAGGTTCAAATATAGCTTTCGTGAAATGGAAAGGCTTCTTTTTTTAACGAATTATTGCCTGTTATTATAATGTGACACTTATACACTTAGGTGACATTCGGGCAACATCGAGTGTGTGGTGACGTTCTTACAGATAATTTAAGCGTTATTCATATATTGATGATATATATGCATATATATATTGATTTGAGGTACAATATTTGATAAACACACATTTCCAGTTGGCCAAATGTACCTAAAAACATTTTTAGAAACGTTCTCGGTTTTTCAGTTCATTCCGTTCATAATACCGTCAAGGGTTATATATTTTGATGAAATTTTACTTTGCAAAAAACCCATGGAATATTTTTCCTTCCTTTATACCTGAAGATACGAATAATGGGGAACTGGAGAATCTTGTATTGTAAGACTTTTCGGAATGCTGAGAAAGGGTCGTGCAAATATAATTTGAGCGTTTCTTTGTACAAGATTTGCAAATGTCATACGAGAAGTTGCGTCACAGTTTTATTTTCATCGTTTTTGCCTGACTCGACCCTCTTCAACGTATGATCAGATTCGCCAAGAAGACTCGTCGTCGCTTTTCACGTTTAAGATTCACGAGAGTCCTGACATTCTCGCGATAGAGGTGACGAGTGTAAAGCCTATTACGAGGAGCATTCGTCATCTCAACCCCTCGAGGATCACAGGAGATTCTTCTCGTGAATATTCCCATTGGTGAAAAGCCATTGCCAGTCCCTATCGCAGTTGAGCCTTTCACAAAAAAGTCTCAAGAGCCCTATGTCTTCGAATTGTCTTTTATTTGTCCTTGCTAGAATTTAATACTGTTCTCGACCCTCTAATAAGAAACAGGATGAAATTTTGAAGATGTTATTATGTTACGCTATCAAAAAAAAACAAAATTCTCAGAACACAAAGAATAAATGAAAATATCTGCCGATAGTCTTCATATTGAAAATGGAATGCATAATTCGAAATATGGCTGGCAAAAAACTCAACGGTTTATTCATTATTTTCTTCAACTTCAATCCATTCCATGTGCTTGAAAGTGTATATTTCTCAGTGAAATGATACGTCTGTTAACATGCAGGTTACATTTTGTTGCAACCGCTTTCGTCTTCAATGTTTTTGGAGTAGAAACAAAGGTTCTTATTTAGCAAACAGGTGAGAGCTTGGAAATATATTTTTTCCTTATTATCCTGAGTAATTTCCGGATAAATAAAACAGTGTACGAGAATAGCAGTAGGATGTGGTGAGGAGGGATTATTCCCTTGTACGTATAATGAGGAGTTCGTTTTCTACACTTGTATAAAATATGTAAAATGCCTTGGTTGTAAAATGAAAAATTTAATTGAAGAGAAAAACGATGCAAGTCAAATAATGATCATTACATCATTAAATATTTTCTTAATCACTTTTTTTTAAATTCCAATACATGATTTATGTGCCTACCTGGTTTAGCTTTAATACCGAATTTGAAATTTGGTTGATTTTGAATATCTCTCATTATAAAGGAGACATCGAGAGTCATTACATCATTTACATTGATAAGATTTTGGCTTTAGATTCCCTGTTTTATCTAGTTTGTTCGTGGCTTTGATTAGCTCATGTCGATATAGTCGACTTGTGGGGATCGCTATTCTGCTAGCACGTGTATATTTCTTCCGTGGAATATTTTCCTCGATTAATAACCGAAGAAAAAACATCTTCATGAAACATTTAGAAAATACAGTAGGTTTTTTAATTACGAGTAAATATAGAAAGCTTTATTAAAATCGATAAAAACTCGGGGTTAAAATGTAAAGACGTAAAATAAAAAATCTTTCTTCTTAGAATAGTTACATTTGTTCTATAGTCACGAGTATAGAGGCTCTTGCAAATTTTGAGATTGATCTACTCTGTAAATCTTGAACGGGACTTTTGGGAGCCTCGGTACATAATAGGATAGAAGAGACAGGGGTCGAAAAGCTCTATGTATATGTACATATATAGATGTATATATAGGAGAAGGACAGGGTATGGGACGTACGCCACGGAACGGTTTTTGAGCCTCCAGTGAGAGACACTGACTAATGGATTGCTACGCAGATTGATAAATGGTCGATCAACGAGGGTACCAGGCCACACGCCGGTGGCCAACGACGTCGGCGACGTCGACGTCTTTCCTTCTCGTGACGAGAACCCATCCCGCATCTGTCTGTCCAGGGTCGTTAGTAAAACCTAGAGATCGAAAGCTTCCAACTCGCCACTACGAAATATCGGCCCTTCCCGTGAAAAATCGACACTATCGAACATTTTTTATTAATATTTTTTTATTACTCTATTTACCATTTTTCATTAGTGGGATGGATCACAGTGGTTTTTTACAGATTTGAGTTAAATTCTATTTGGAAAAGTGGATACAAGTCAGAAAATTGCAGGGTTTGCTATTTTTAATACTCTACCCTAGCGTTTTTTTCTCAATAATTACAATTTTTAAGAAAGTGCATAAAAAGTACATTACTGGAAAAAATTAAAGAAACAAGAAGCTTCAATCAATTTTTCCCCGATTTCTGGAAGGCTGTATCTCAGTGAAAAATAGTCATATCGAGATTTAAAAAAAAAAGCATTTTGAAGCTTCATTCTTTTACTTTGAAGATTTCGGGCCATTTTTTTACAGTTTACGGTTACTGAGGAATTTTATAAAATACCTCGAG
>JABSMR010015594.1:0-10537 GCA_018902295.1 Dusona sp. PSUC_FEM 10030013 | reverse complement strand
AACTCTCCGTTTTCTCCAAATATCAAGCGTTTCCGAGAACAACGTGTATCTACTTTTCCGTTACCGACCCCCACTCATGCAACTGATAGATCACCTTAAGGCGACATCGAAAAGTAATTATTTATGCGACAGAATGATATGGTGGAAAAAAATGTAAACTTACATAAAATCAAAAAATGTTACAATCATAATCGAATTCAATTTTCGTCGGTAGATGGCTTTACTTCTCATTCAATGATTTGATTAGAGACTTCTCCCGACGAAAATTGAATTCGATTATGATTATAACATTTTTTGATTTTATGTAAGTTTACATTTTTTTCCATCATCTTTATTCTTTTCAAATAATAATAATATCAGAATAACTACTGATATAATAATTGCGGTTAAGAATAGCGTCAAGCACAAACTGAAAACTTTACAGAACAATTAAAGGGGGTGGACAGTTAAAAAACAGAAAGAAAGTTACGTGAAAAAACCACTTTTATAGTTCCCTCTTTCTTCTTGTATTCCGTTACGTGTTACATATCCAATGTTGAATCGGGCATTGACCTATTTTGTTTTTTTTTTGTATTCTCGTAATCCAGATTTACCGGAGGGGTGGATACGTGTATGTTTCGTATCCACATGTACAGATGGAAATATACAGATACAACCTCGGTATATCTGTGCAGTAAAGTAGGTTCAGTACGTGTATCCATAATGTTGGAATGGAGTGTAACTACTCGGTTCGTTCTCGTAAATTTTCTGTGCACAGATTTCGCTCGGTTGCAACAAGTCGAGGCTCAAAGAGATTCCATATAGTCGAACGAGCCGCTGTAGGTAGGCGAGAGAGAGAGAGCGAGCGAGCGAGCGAGCCTTGGATCCATCGAAGATGGGCGTAAGCAATATCGAAAGAGAGATAAAGAGAGACGTTTTGTATCGACAGACGTCGTTTACAAATTCTCGATGCTCTACTGCCACGGTCTAGACACAACTCTTGTCCCTTCTCTTTCTTTTCATTTCTCTTGCTCTCTCTCGTTCTCCGTTCTCTGTAAAAGCTGGGGCTTTACAATTAAATAATTATGCCACGTCAAGACACAGTAGATATTGCTGTACATGGCCTCGTTGACTGGTCATATACGACAGTGCCAACAGCCCAGATTAAAAGTGGATTAATCAAGAAGACTTCCACTCCTAGACGTTCGTCGAATTTCATCATGTTTCTTTTTCATCTTGCGGTCTCCAATTTCTAGAAATCTGCAACACTAATTTAGTTGGAGATTATTTTTAGGTAATTTTTTTTTCAAGGCGTGGTCGTGGTGATATGAGGTGGATATAAATTCTAACACTCAAATAATGGAATAAAATCACGTTTTATTACTATTATTATTATTGATTCATTTTTTAAAATATTAGTTTTCCAGAGTTAGACTTTTATCATAAGCGTAAATTGGTCGAATATTTATGACAATGTTGAGGTTTTCGTTTAACAAGTTTTTAAGACTGCATTAGTAAAACTATGTTTGTAATTTATTTTGATAGTCTTCGAATGTAGTGCAAGAACGAACGGTATTGAGATGCAAAAATATAATATTCTACACCTACATGTTATTAAACAAATGAAAATTTTGATTTTTCAATTTTGCTTAGTAAACAAAAATATTATATGAGACTGCGAAATTATTTAACGACAAATCTTCGATTCGCAAGATATTTTCACTGGATAAATCTCGCGCGGCTGTTGGCGCATACGGACGTTCGAACCACGTGTCGGAAATATAACTTGCAACATAGTACCTGCGAGATTTCAGAATTTCTCGTAGTCAAGAGAACACGAGATAAATTTTAAATGTTCCTGTTGGGAATTCACGAGGATTTATGGCCTACGATTTATACAGATGCTGGAAAAAGTAGAAGCCTTTTTACGTTAAAAGGACCAGTAACAAAACTAAGAACGTCAACAACCTTCAATTGCTGCTCACTTGAATGATCCGTTTGGCTTTTTTTGCTCAGATCAATGGTTTTGACTGGAGATGTGTACCTTTGAGTGAAAAAAACTCATCGGATTTTCACTCATGGCTTATTAACAAAATTTGAGAACTTTAAAACTCATTTTTCAAGCCTGCCGGTCACGGATGTGGCCTCTCAATATTTCCTTGCACAATAACTAGACGCAGCATATTGATTATCTTTGCTGCAGTGAACATTGTTTTGAGTGTATAGATGATTGTTGGAATTATTATTAGAATTCGCTATTGATTGATAATTTTATTTATTTTTCTTTCGAGTGTATAGAGCGCGACGTCTTGACGAGAGGAGCGGAGGAGGGAGAGAAAATGAGGTAATGCGGGATTGTGGGCGGAATATGAGGAGAGAGAGAGAGAGAGAGAGAGAGAAACTATATATACGGATAGGAAATCGACATGGATCTCCGTAGATTGAGCATAATGCGTGACGGCCTTCGTTGGTCCGCAATAACGTCATCGTTCGCGCGCTTGGCAATGAAGATATGCAAGTGTGTATGAGTTCCGAGGCTTCGAGACTCCATTACGAGACTCTGATACTTTGTCTAAGCGCATCGTTTGAATATCAAATAAGATTTCAGCGTTGGGACTACAGACACACACACACACGACCGAGAAAAGCTAAATAAGTCACCACCAGACTAACGGAATATGAATGAGTGTTTTTTCTCTTTTATCTATACATATTAATCGAAATAGAAATATGACACGATGAGTAAAAAAGAATTGAATATTTCTATATCCTGAAAAAATAATGGTCAAGACTCGGTTGAATTTTTAATTATTTGTTCGCAGAAAAATGTGCATACTTTGATTGCTCATTAATTTATGCCGCTTACACGACATTTGCTTAGTATCGATACATCTTCAAACTTTGCAAAATTTATCACAATCCGTAATTCGTCGCCTTTTATTCATTTTTTCTATAAATCTTTCGATCGATGACTAAAAGAGTAAATTAAAATAAAGTTATGGTTTACGAAATATACTTGGCCAAAAATGTTTGGAAATCGATTAATCATTCAGTGTTCAACGTATCTTTAAAAACTAATGGAACACTTTATACATTCATGATTCAAATTCATAAGTTCTCCCGTTTCCTGCAGAATTCCTTTGATAATTCACACAGT
The DNA here is from genome assembly GCA_018902295.1 of Dusona sp. PSUC_FEM 10030013. Classification (NCBI taxonomy): domain Eukaryota; kingdom Metazoa; phylum Arthropoda; class Insecta; order Hymenoptera; family Ichneumonidae; genus Dusona; species Dusona sp. PSUC_FEM 10030013. The sequence goes on along the minus strand of JABSMR010015594.1, from coordinate 7,401 downwards.
GGCTCTTTAATTGACGAACCCGTCGTTAACTCTTGTTGTTGTGTAATTGTGGAATTCTACGGCGCAACGTAGCCTGTGTCTTGATGTAAGCCTCAATTTACAGAAACTAAGTTACAAACTACAGAAATTCATTGTCCGTCGCGTAATATATTGAAACGAGATAAATAATTAACTTCGATTTTAACAAATATTCAACAGGATCGAATCAAGATTGCTTACATTCAAAAGAGAATTTGACGAGGGGTTTAATACCCAACGACTACAGTAACATTAAAGTACATAATATTGTTTTTAATATTGAGGCACAAAAATACTAATATATGTAGCGAAAATAGTTTCTTTTTTTTTCTTTTACATTATTTTCAGAATAATACGAGGTATAGTAATACAGTAAACATGTAAATTAAACGATATTAAATGTTCTTCCGCGAATATAATATAAGTAAATATATTCTTAACCTCAGAGGCACACTTAAGTTCAATATGCATTCCACAGATGATTTACAATAGTAAAGAGGTTACTTAATAAATAAGTATGAATCAAGTCGAGAAAATCTATTTTTTATTGTCAGGCAATTTCTATCGTTGTAACTTGCCTCATCGTGTATGACACTCACGAGATGACGAGAGTCAACGTCATCGATGATGACGAGCCCACCAACGAATGTGAGTAATGCGCCAATAATAACGGTGCCCATGCCGAGAAATGAACGAGTTAACTCGCGAGCCAAAGGAAAAAAGACATTGCGACTACGTATAGTGCTTTTATCGGCCTCAATGATGCAATGGCATCTGTACAAACTCGCTATAACATAATTTGTCATGATACAATTTGTCTCGTCATTACAGAAAGTACTAACCACAAACTGCTGATATTTACTATTTTCATCAATTATAAACTGTTTAAATAAATATAGCTTGTTTATATATAGCCCGAATACCTACAGCCTGATTTTTTTATTCAAATTAACCCTTACAGTACCGACTCTTGTATTTCGAACATTCCGTATATATGGGCTCACGGACGCGCCCAATCGTCTTTTTGGCTATCATTATGAATACAAACAGTTTTGTTGATATCAATTGTACATGAATCGAAAGTATAGATTCTAAGGATCACGTTAAAGGAAAACTTACAACATTAAAATATTCAACGTGGCTCTTATGAATTTGACTATGCGGTAAAAGCCATTTTAACGAGAAAAATCGGGTTCAAAACAACAAGAAAGAAATCATTGCACTTACCTGTATCACGAAAAGTTGAAACACCCCGCGTCCACGGGTGTCTCTAAAATATACTTTTGGGAAGCATTGGCATAGTAACCACACTCAGTGGCATAAGAGTAACTAAGGGATATCTTAAACTTTTCGATATATCGGTAAAGATCTTTCCCATTAGACAAAGAAAAGTCGAAACGGTCCTCCTACGAGCTCACAACGCTCAAATAACAAGGGCTGGCGTCGCACGCGACCCCCAACCAGTGTCTGCCGTAAAGGTTAATTTTTTTTAAATTCATAGCTCATTCAATATTTGTCTATTTTCGTTTTCTTCACAGATCGTTCTTTATAATTTTCTTCACCATTTCTTTTTCAAAGCTCTAAAAAAAGATTATTTATTTTTTAGGGATGACCGTAACCAATCATAATTGTCACCCCTACAGCCCTTTTTTTTCCATGTGCGGCTGCAGCCGACTTATTCCCTTTTGTTTCGCATTCACCGATACGAGGCCTAATAGAATCTGTAAAAAACCTTGCCGATACAGCCCGTATACCTGACCAATCATGTGGCCGGGTGGCAAAAATGGCAGCACTCTCGAGCACGATCACCAGAGCCGCTTAGGAAGGCACCTCCTCAGCTGCGATGCAATGAGCCAGCGTGTTACGGGGCCACCATCCGCACGATGAACGGTTCTTTACTGGCGGCACCTGGAGCCGTACACCGAACGCTCAGGCATCACAGAGAGCTGTTTGCTTCGGATCACAGAGAGTTGTTCAATTTGTCATTCTGAAGAAAATGTAATAATATCCGCTCTGTTTTAAAAGGGATTTTGAAATATCGCGCAGTCGGACATAGCGTGTGTTCAGTTAGAAACATATTTTTCAATCAACACATCTCGAACTTGAAACATTTTTTCTCAATATGATGATTAATTTTGACTACAGATTTATTTAGGAATTGTTAGTTTTTATTACTTCCCGAATACGTTTCACTAACGGTGCGTTCATATAATTCGTAATGTTCGGAGGTATAGAAGTTTTTTGAATTACGAAAAATTTGAATTAGAGAACAAGAGAGCGTGCAAGCGCCGGAACGAGGCGAAGGTTTCGAAATTAAAGAGAGGTCGTCGTTGGCTAAACGGGGTGGGAGGAGGAGAATTAAAAAGTATCGCAAGTGTCCAAGTCGTCCCTGGCACATTTACGTGGATTCGTCGTAAAGTTATAATCTTTGCTGTACATTTGTCCTTTTTATACATTTTTCCTTGTATAAATGGCAGATTAATAAGAATTTAGAGGTGTCAGGCGTTTTGTTTTTTTTTTGTTTTTTTTTTTTTTTAGAAGTAAAAAAAATACTAAAGAAACGGCAGGATCTTAAAGAGTCGTTTAGTATTAGGAAGATTCCGTACCCGGCCCGAAATTGTGACAGCAAGGAAATGAAGATGCGGCAATTTTCTAAGGTAGAGCTTTCAGGTGCCTCAATGCTTGTGATGTCACATACATTTCAAAGTATATAGCTATAGACAAAATGCGCCTTGTACATGCTGCTCATAAAAGTCACAAACGGAAGATTCTGAATCGCTATTCTTTATCTTGATGAAAATGTTTGATAAAAAATCAAATACCTATGCGGCTATACCGAGCGGTTCGGTCGCATCACGCCGAAAAATTAGTTTCTCTTCGGAATGAATTCGATTGTCATTGAAGACAATTCGAAATGGACAATGAGTGTATGAAGAACTCAAGAAATTTACTCGAATATATTTCCTCCCTCCGCCCCGCCCCTTGTTGATTTTGAAATATTGTTAATTGATATTAAAAAAAAATCGAAAAGGAATCTTTTTTCTAAGTCTGAGATGAAAAAAAGTATAACTTAGATGTGAATTAAACAGTGTCGAGGCTGAGTATGCATTATCTTCTTTTGTCATATGTTTACCAACGATCCAACAGCAGCATCCTGAGAGCTTTTATATTAATTTATTTATTTTTCACTAGAATAGAAAGCACTCTCAAGCGCGAGGAAAATGACGTAACAAAAGAGAGAAGAAAGTAAACTGGTATGTAAACGCCACACAATCGAGTATATACACGGGAGGATGTTGTACGGTGCATCGGTGTCGCTTTTACTACGTAATGTATAATATGCATACCAGCTATACATATATGCGTAATACATAATAGAGGCAAAGTTTGTACAGCGCGAGCTTTTATGTACAAAAAGTTGCGGTTGCCCGATGCTGTGAAAAGCATCGGGGTCCCTCTTCCCATTTTTCTCTCCTCCCTCTCTTCCTCTCTATCGATCGTATCGACCAATGGTGACTCACTTGAGCTGCACGGTCACAATTAAACCGTACAACACTGTTACACTTGGAAGCGTTGACAGCTTTGTGGCCAACAAGTGTCCGTACAGTGATTCGACCTTCCATTAATTTAGCCTCGATTTATGTATCATTGCGTTGGTGGACTATTTTTTTTTTCTTTTCTCATCAAATTCTATCTTTTGATCAAATAATTCGGCCGGCAGTGTAGCAGTAAGGTGTTCCATCCATATTTTTCTTATGCAAATTCATTAGATCAATTTAATTACTGGACGCTTGCTTTTATTTGTATTCCTAACGGCCGGCTGCTCTTTTAAAATCAAATTTGCTTACATAAAAACGATCAATAACTGAAAAATATAAATACATAGATATTCCTGTAGAATATATGCTATATACCGACAGCATTAGTGACATATAATATCCCGATTATGCAAAGTAAAGTGTTGCAATAACTGTCGAATGCGTTCAAGTCTACCTCATATTTTTCTAACTAACACCTATCGAATAACAGGTCATTCAGAATGATTTTTTTTTTCATTCTTTTACACAATTAGCAATATCAGTTTTCATGTTTATTAATTGCTCAAAGGTAGGAGTCCATAAAGCACCGGAGAACAAAAGCCAAGAAAATATAAATTTTTATTTTTTAAAAGCGTTCGACATTATCGTATAACATTGATTCCCACATTTTTATCTTAACCGTTGCTTGCCACCTAGGGGTGGATGGCACCCCAGCAAGCAAGCAGCAGCAAGGAGGTGTGGCAAGTAAGGGTTAACGCCTTGAGACATTGAAACGACGTCATCGCGCATTATGAAAATGCTAAGAATAATTACTTTCATCAATCGAAGGCGCAGTATCAAAGAAACAATACAATAAAATCGTTACAGGAATATATTCGTAACCATTATGCAATCCAAGTATTTTTTCTTCTCATGTAAAATTAACTGGTTGATTTTTTCAAAAATAAGGGTAGCGTAAGAATTCATTTTTTCTCGTACGAACTTGAAGTCTATTTTCAGTTGAAATGTTTCTTTTAATTCGTCTTTGTACATTTCATTGCTGGCAACAATAGAGGCCGACTTATGTATGTTATGCGTCGACTTGACGACGACAAGGACGACAACCGATGAAATTTGAACTTTAGCTACGAGTCACGTGCTTTGACATATCGAGACAGAATCGAAATATGAATTATCCCCTAATGTCCCGATAGATTTGAAACACAGTCGATTCGCGAACAATCTTTCTCGGAAACTCTCGTTTTAATATTCGTGTTTGGTACTAGCTACCATGCATTGATTACTGTGATCGATGCCTATTTATTTCTCTTGGCCGAAGAATAAGAAGGCTCGATCATCATCTTGTTCAGCGGTGTGATATGTGCCCAAATGTATGTAGGGACTCTAGTGTTCAATGATTTGCTATATCGTGAATTCTATAACCATCTCAAGAAATGTGTACTTTTTTTTCGGTCGACAATTTAATGGGAAAAAAGGGCTTTCCACGGCAAATGAGAAAGTGGAATCGGTTCCAGGAAACAATATATCCAAGACCGCAACATTGAGAAATCAATATCATTCCGTTATATATAAATTCTTTTTATTTGTTTTAGTCGCACTCTGGCGGAGTGGGTAGGATAGTGAGATTTCAATGTCGTAACGGGCACGGCAATTGGAGACTCTTGTTGACCTCAATAACTTGCCGCCCATCAAAAAGTTAGAGAGGAAAGAGAAAGCCAGATTCTCAGGACGTGTGTATATTTGCATCAGGGTGGTGATTTGTTCCCAGGAAATTGGAAAATCGAACGAGCCTGCGAGATAACGTACTCGGTGAATCATCCACGAAGAATATTCGAACGACATATGACCGAAAAGAGAGAACAGAAATAGAGAATGGAGAAGAAAATAAATCATCCAAAAGAACTTTTTAATTTCATCTTTTTAGACTTGCCCCTTTTTTCGTCATACATACTATTGCGCGCCATTATTATATCTATATTATGCCGAGTCGTACGCTTTGGTTACCGGTTATTATTTAATTATTTGCAGTGTCTTGTAGATTTGAAAAAGCATAGTTGTTGTTTTCTTAATCATCGTGCTACGTAAACGTGAGGCTGGACGGCGAAAGAGCGATGTGTATTGTAATTTACAAAGTTGCTAATGTTGCATTAATCGAAAAAGTTGAGCCAAGATCTGCTTGTTCATTTGAACGATGTACCTTTCATCGTTAACGACAACACTGAGTTATTTACTAACACACCCTTGTAGTATATAAGGGATGAGCCCCAACAAGCCCGAGTCTTAACCTGGATAAGGCTTGCTATGTTTTCCATAAGACACCTCGTGTAGCTGAATACGCACGTGCACGCGACTGATCTTTGCAGTAGACGACCCGAAACCTAAAACAGACACACACACGCAAACACATCAGATGTATGTGTGTTTATGCGTTGATCGAAATCCTACTGTGTCAAAGGGTTTGGCTGATGAAGAGACCATCCACCTCGGCCATTCAACCTCCCTTGGCGAGAGCTTGTAGATTGTACAATCGCAGTGTGGCTCGGCTTTCGTGTACGCTTGTCGAATATATCCGCTCGACTAACGAGCTACAGGTGCTGCATTTAATCTATTCGCATACTGCATCGGAAGTCCCGCGCGACTTTGTTCTCATTGTTTAACCCTTCGCACCCGTTGGTCAAAAATATTCAATGTCTACATACATATACAAGATTTACTTGGCTTTTTGAAAGAGGTCCACCGACTACTTCCGCAACAAGACAAATTCGATAATATCAAATTTGAAATATCAGTCATTTGATCAATCACAGATATATGTCTCAACTTTGCTTCGAAATATATTTGAGGTGCTATCTCAATGAATTACGAAGAGAGATTTCAAAACTGCGAATTTCTAACACGAATTTACTTTGGTATCGCTACATGTTTCTTCGAATGTATGGACTCGTGACAATTTTCTTATTATCATCTTTTTTTTTTCGCAAATTTCGGAAACAACATGATAAATAGCGTATATCAACAAACATTGTTTTCCCTACCAGCTAATTGGTCATTTTACGAATAATTAATCTTACTTGATTTTATATGAAAAGCGAAGAAAGTTTTCTGCTCTCGTTCATTGAAAAACTAATATAATTATTTTTAAAACTTTTCATGTTATACATTAGTATATAACATCAAATAGAGTTTTTGTGTCTTGAATGCTCAGCTTTATATTCCATCACCAAGAGTATTTCAAGTTTTTATCTAAAATACCTTTTTCTATATCTATTATGGGGTTTTAGAAATTCAGGTTTTTCACTGTCGAAGGATTTTCTGATTCGTCGCGGACGATTTATTTTGATCCAACTCTTGAGCTATTGACCTTCGGACGACGCCAACGATGGCGACGTTAAAAAGAGGTAGCCCTGCCGGCATTGTATGCATGTACCACCATATGTTTCGTTAAATAAGTTTTTTTTTCTTTTTTTACTCTTTCTTTCTGATTTCTCACTTCTTTCACGACGCTTTCTTCGACTTCTGTAAACAATAGGGGAACGGATGACAAACCCCGCAGAGGAATGACTCGTCTCGAAAGTGCTCTCAGGGCTCGGTAGAGTTTTTCTTGCTAATAGATGTCACGACACGGCTGATAGAAGGAAAAAAAAACATAGATATGTACATAAACTTGAGACTTTTACTGACATAATCCTAATTTATTCGTTAGTCGCGAAGTACCTCATTTTTCGAGTATACCGGCGTTATTCTTTACCCGTCTGTTTTCATGCTTGGTATCAACAAAAATAAATAAATTAGATAATCATTGTATTAATTAACCTTGAAATATTATATTAATGTAACAACGCTT
>JABSMR010015583.1:0-10538 GCA_018902295.1 Dusona sp. PSUC_FEM 10030013 | reverse complement strand
ATATATTTTAAATATACTTATAGCAACGCTCCCCAGGGAACTCGAATTCACTATCGCATGTGTCGACGTCGGACACCTCTCGTAGAAGAATTCTCGATCTTTTTCTCTCGCGGCAGAGCCTCGTCGACGTGTGTTTCGTTCGCGTGGCATATCCTTTCTCTCTCTTACACACCCATACTTGGCACCCGGTCGTTTCATCGAAGACAATAAACCATGAGAAGTACTATGTATATATAGAGGCAAAATATATAGAGAATGAAGAAGAATGAAGAAATAAAAGAGGAGAGTCTTGGGTCTCACAGTACAACGAATGGTACGCCTAACCGCCTTTATCATTGATTTATCGGCACGATAAGTCCATTATTTTCGATCACGTTTCGCATACGGTCTTTCGCGCGCGCGCGTCTCTCTTCCATATCGCTTTTATTCTAACCTCTCCGTCTCTCCGCCCTCTTTCCTTCGCTCTATTACTCTTTTTCTCTGGAGTACAACACCTTTCTTTCACCATCGATATATCGATATATCGATATATCGGCAATCGGCACGTTGGCGCTCCATCGGCCACACGATTTTCTACCCTTTCTTATCCTCCTCGAGGGTGGAGCGGGCCACATTTTTTTTGACAATCTTAATCTCTCCGAAATGATTGACCGTCCCTCCTCTATCCGTCCTTTTTCTTTCGTTGCGCTCACCTGTTGGGTCCTCGATATTGTATAAACATCGCGTGTTCAACATCTATAATTATATGCATGTAACTTCTGTATATATATACAAATGCATTGGAAAAAGTTGTTTGTTCTGTTTGAAAGAATTTAAGTGCAGCAGGGAGCGTTATTTGTTTCGAGTTTGGGTTGGTCAATATACTTTCCTATGTACGCGTACCCATACGCATTCGCGGCTACAGTAGAAACCCCGTTTTGCCAGGCGAAAAAATTCAATCAGATTTATCGTAATATTTTTGTCGATTTTCGTCTGCCAAAAATCTCCATACAAACAAAACAGTGTACTTTATACTCGACCAAAAAAATGTAACCAGACAATAACAATAAACAAATTCGTAATATTATGAGAAAATATGATAGATCAGTGTAAAATTTTGAGCATTCATTTTATTTTTAATTTCCCGCTGAATTTCCCTAAATTATTTGCTCGAGATTTTAACCAAAGATTATTATTAAGAAAAATGTGTAGTTATCATGACATTTATTTCTTTCGTAAAAATATCAACAAATATCCGGAAATTGGTGTCAATTGAAAAAAAAACCTTAAACTAACGGAGTGTCCACTGTTGTGGCATTTGCGACAAGTTCGAATGGAACGCAGCACGACGCCAGGCGTACATTTACGATGTGACATTATGACATTGGCACGCGGTCCAATTGAACTTTAATTACACACGTGTGTTGCATGCACACATACATTACGAATGTATGGGGGATTCCATGGGAGCATAAAAATACTTAATAAAAAATAGAAATACCGTAAGTAATTTTTCATGCTACGAAACGCGATTCGAAAAAAACGAAGCGTTAATATGGAAGAAATCTTTTTCTGATCATTTTTTAGTTTCGGTCATGTCTGAAAATCGTTTTAGAAAACAATCGTTCGAATTCATGTGAAATGGCCCATATTATGCAAATAGACGGGATCTTTACACGCGAGTCAACCGATCCCTCGCATTCGCGTGTGCTGCAAAAATATTCCACGAGAATTTTTATCAGAGCAGTAGCGGGGCATGACAGTCCGGGCGTCTCGAGATTTCTCATTAAAAGCCCGCACTCGAAGCACTCCCGGGGAGCTGGGGAGCAGCACTGCCACAGAGCCGCGACAGCCGCGGCTCCAGTTGCACACGTTGCAACCGCGTTTCGTGCACTCGCGCTTATTCGTCCATTCGTTAAACCTCATTACCTTCTTCCGCGACAAATAATTATTCCCGGTGAGGGAATTATTCTCGTTCGAAATATATATACGATTCGGATAAAATGATACAAGAGAGGACAGATTTGATTTAAAGTATACATATAAGAGCATAACCGATCTTTGCGAGAGACGAGAAGAAAATGAAAATCCTTTGCTAATAGCTTAATTGGAGTGCTTTTAGATGTGGATATTCGGATCATAGAACTGGCCGCTATATAGCTAGACAGTTCTATCGGGGACTTAATCCCTGCGACATGTGATCTTTACGAGTATGCCTCAAGCCACCCTGAGCCTAAACGTACCGCCCGAGTTTCTATCCGCATCAACCTAACTAGTTTTCTTTTTTTCCTACTCTGCTTTTCTTTTTTTCCCTGCGTCTCTCGCCGGACCTACAAATTGCCCTCGAGGGAGTAGAAAAGTATCTTTTTTCTCCCTCTGGCGCTATAGTTACGTGTGGAAACACCGAGATTTCTTATTAGTTATTTCTTGTGTTCATAAAATATTACTTTTTTCATAGTCACAATTAATACAGCGGTGTTTCAAATCGTTAAGAATATAAATGAGTGAAAAGAATTCCGTTAGTTACGAGTTTATGGCAAAAGTGCTATTCGCGAACGTAATTATGGATAAAGTACCGAGAGCCGTCGACTACATTTACACAAGTATCACAGTTAAACTACGCTTGTTTGAGAAAAAAAAACATTTCGTCGTTTGAAATTCTGCAAATTTTAATGATCCCCTTGAGGGATTTAACAGATTTTCCTCGCCGGAAATGTGAATAAAAGTTGGAGGAGGACCCAAGATATATAGAGAAAGGATAAATAAATGAGAGAGGAACGTTCGAGTCTCAATTTGCACCTTTTTTCGAACAAGATTGACTCTCGGCGAAACTTTTAGGCGCCTACACTCGCGATAATTCGATAACGAGCGTAATTACGGACCGGTTAATGTCTTACTGGGCGACTATCCCGCTCGAGCGAACAGGTTTGTTTGGAGAAGCTTCACTCGACCGATGAGATCGAACATCGAGGCTGTCTCTATTGCCCCCCCCCCCTCCACACCTGCCTGTTTTCGTTCATCCAACGATGACTCGAAGAGCGATCAGCTCAATTCCGGAAATTTAATTCCCGCTATTGCAACAAAGCTGTAAAAAAAATTGAGTTGCATTAAGATTTAAGGAGAGGAAAAACTTTTTTCCACTTCCAATTAACGAGATCGAGAACAACATGCTCGAGTTGAAATTTTATTTATATGCCTGTGAAGAAGGAAAAAGAATCATAATTCTAACCAATTTTTCGGAGGAGTAGAAATTTATTATTCTCCCTCATTGAAACACGGAAATAACTGGGGAAAACATGCGTAGTATATATTTATGTTGCCGTTTCGGTCGAATATACCGGAAAATTTATTGTAATGACATTGGTATCACGCCAGGTGCAACCAACAGGTGATATATGTATATAAATATAAATACCTATATAAGTGTATATAGATATGTAAATATACAGGTATATAGGCAGGAGCTGTTGGAGACAGTGTCCAAAGCGACATAAATCGTTCGTCCGCGGGCACAGTCACTCGGAGGCTTGACCGCCGATAAAATCGCCAAATGCAAAATGTCGACAAATAAAAGGCCGGTTCTACCGATGTGTATTGCCCGGGGAATGAAAATGTGGCGCCTGTTCGCCCTGCGTACAATGTGTATGCAAGTACAGCTAGCTATATACAGGTTTTTTATATGCAGCTACGGTTAGTCTTCGTCAAATCGTGTTTATTATCTTTTAATTATTTTGCAGAGAAAAAAACATTATTCAGATGCTCTGGTACATTGACAGAGAAATGTCGAAATAATAACTGAATAAATAAATAAACATTTTAGCTGGAAGTCTATTAATATTCACAACGTACGTTTAGAATGTTAGGTAAAAGAAGAAAAAGATCGAATTCCATTGTAAAGAGAGTTCGTACGCAGGAAGGTCCGTTGGACATAGAATAACCCATGTACAAAGTTGTAAGGATCGCGGTGTCCACGTGATAGTGGCACAACGCGCGAGGGCAAAGCAAATAAATAGCAGCAGCAGGAGCAGCCTATGCTTCAAAACCAGCAAGTATACAGAGCTCAGGACGAGAGTGGAATGCTGGAATACGGAATGACATCCGGCTGCTGCTTCGATTTTATATTTATATATTTATCTATATTTATACACCTATACATATATACACAATGTGGCGTGTCAACAAAGACGGTGACAATAATTTAATGGATTCCTGAATTTCGGATACCGTGTATTTCCTCTAACTTTTCCTATCCTGTTAGATCGGATAAAAAACTGCGGCAAGAAGCGCCCTATTTTGCTAACCATCGGTCGCTACGATAATGGTTATACATAAAGCTGTATTCTCCTTTTGCTTTCTCGTTTATTTCATCTCTATGCATATTAGTACGTATTTCAACGTCTTGCGCCCGAGGTTACGGATTATAATCAAAGCGCAATGCGACCTCGGGCGTAAATACAAATACTCGGTGGATATGCTGGACGTCGAGTGAACGAGAGAGAAAGACGTGGCGCGCTCGATCTCAAGTGTATATATTCGTATATACATAGACATTTATATACAGTATCGTCTCCCCCGCAGGATAGCACGTTCGTGATCCATGCACGGAAAGTCCAGCAGCACAAGACGCCAGTAGTACGCGGGGGTAAGTACTCGCCACACGTCTATCCACGTAGCTATCTTTCGATCTTGGTTAACACGTACTAAGTAACACAGCGAGGGGTTTTCATGCCTCTTTTGCGACTTCTACACAGGAATAGAGCTACATATATAGACGAGAAAATCGTACCGAAAAATATGCAGTGAGGGAAATGAAGGTGATGTAAACCTTCATTTTATTTCTTGTCGATAATTATGCGATATGTGATAGAACCGAATTGTCATTTAATATGCTTTCGTATCTTGGGGAATGAGTTTATTTCAACAAAAGGTTTTAATTAAGCATTAATGAATTTTAGCATTCCGGAATTAAGATGCTCGCACCCAGGTCGCAAATTTTCTAAGTGAAAACATTTCTCTATCATTTTGCTGGTTTTATACCTTTGGAAGTGCTAACTACTTCATTGGGGATTTAGGCATTGAGCGCCAACTTTCACAATGCAGTTTTAGAAACGGAATGCAAACATTAGACGAGAATAACGGAAAAAATGGTCACCGGACAACTATTTTCCTTTGCTGACAGTAATTTTGCGAAGTTACACTGTTTTTCAACAGATATCGGCGCAAATCTATAAAATTTAACATCATATACGTCCCACTACCAGAAGTTGTCGATATTACCGCTCAATCCTCTAATTTTGATATCTCGCTAAAAAACCGAATTTAATGAATTCAAACGAGTTTTATTTCTGCCTAGAATAATCCATTTCCCAAGAGATTTAGAGCTAGAAGTCTCTAATTCAACCTGACACTTGAACATTCACTAAATCACTATAAATGACAATTTGACACGAAATATTTATCGGGTATAAGTGAGTCTTGAATACTCATACAAAATTCAACGATGAGGATTCGAGTATGATTATTCGACAGTTGCAAAGTCTCCTAGCCTTTTGTCTGTGTCTTTCGTTTTTTTCATCGTACCGGGTTTGTTTATCATTCTTGTGTTGGAGGATCGGTGAAGAATATAAGCTTGGTGGATGAGCGAACGACTCACTGAATTATTGCCTCTGGAACTTCCTTCACGGGGCTAGTTCGGATACATACGCGTGTGGTATACACACGCGACTTAATCACTTTTCCACGAAGCCTTCGCATACGTAGCTGTGGTGGGTATCGCCAACGTTCTCTCTCGCGTATATAGTTGAGATATTCATATAAACTTGCCGGTATGGATGTCTCTATTTTGCATTTACATATACATGTATACCGCATACCTTCATATAGATACACATATATCGCCTGTTTACAAGTTTCGAGCACCCCTGACGCATTTACGATCGTTTTTCGCGTTCACACGCGGACCTTTTTCACGTCTGTTTTTTTCTCTTGGCTTAGTGGAACGCGTCATACGGAGCAGTGTCATTGATGCGTGGGAATGAGGTTATGCTTCAAACAAAGCTGCGTAACATGTGTGTATCAAGATTTTTGGTTTATTTAGAAAGGCATGCTTTTTTCTAGCATTTCCATTTACGTAAATGAATTCATGAATAAACATTGCATTTTTGGATATAATTGTTGTCCATGAATAAGAGAAGAATAGTCCAAATTTGTTGCTACGGATTCCAGCCAGCGTTGCGAGCCAACAAACCCGTTCCTACTTTGTTAAAGGATCGTACGAGGTAGGCTCCTGCGCACAGTGTGCAGTCTGGAATATCGTTGACGCGAAAGCCCCCCCCCCCTCCCCCGTGCCAACACATGCGTTGCACATACCGGTAGCAAAATGTTATGGTGCCACGTATGTCCTCAAGAGCCTGCCCGCCCTCCTTGCTTCGCCCTCCGGCTCCACCGTTACCACCGTTCATATACTCTCGTTTGTCCCGCGCAAATATGAAACCGCCCCCGCGGTACGTACAAGCAAACCCGCATACCTGTCTTCGACTTTATGCGCCGTAAATATAGATTTATATTCGGGTATGGTAACGAGGGCATACGTATCTCGATATTTTTATTGTTAATTGATAATTAACCCTGAGTGTAGAGTATATGGCAACTCAGTTGCACAAACTGGGTCTGGGAGACCTGCACAACTTTCAAATCAAATATCTTTGTCAATCTAAACCGAATCGAAAAAATCTCACATAGTTTTTAGAGATTTAATATTTCAATAAAAGGAACCAACCGGAAATCCTAGAGAGTTGAATTTTTTGTATTGGTCTCCAAAATTCATGTATACAAAGATTTGATAATAATTTGTAAAAAAATCTATTCATTATAAATGGGAAAATATTTAAAAAAAACCAGGACATTCAAAGTTCAGCAACAATGAGGAGGTTTATGTACTTCTATATCTTGATATTGCGTGTACGGTGTCTACATATGTACACAGAAGCGGATGTATTCCTCTCTCTCCACGTCCTTTTCTCTCTCTCTCTCGCTCTTTCTCTCGTGTGTCAACCGGATATCAGAGTACCCGATCCATGTGCTTTACGGCCATTCTCTCCGCTATCAACGATAGATTTTACGCAATCCAGCCTACGATTCGATTACGCGAAAAAACAGCACATTGCAAACACACGCGATTTTTGCATGGTTCTCTCGCGCACTTCCGGCGACGATAAATTAACCGATCACCGTGATTGGCATTATCATTGATCGTTGAAACCCATAGACCCGCCCATACGTACTAATCGTAAACAACGCGATACGCTTGTCAAGAGCAGTATAAAGCAGCAATAAAAACCGATTAAGAAACTGTACCATAAGTCAACGGATGATTTTCTTTCGATATCGAAAATGCTGTATATGTCAAAAATGGAAATGTCAAGAAGATTTAGTTTTTCAAGTACTTACGATAACTCGAGCGAGATAAATTTCCAGCTCTTTGTAGGGATCCATCGACCTGTTTTCTCGGCAGCCTCCACTCTTCTCGTCCTCGACAATTTTCGCCGCCGCCGTCGTTGTCGTGGCCGTTGTCGTCGTCGTCGTGGTCGTGGTCGTCGATCGATCGAGCGAAGAGTTTGGCGGCTGCCGAGAACTCGATAACCCGACCTCGGTTGTCGTTTTGTCATCGATACGCGACTTGTTACCTTCGTTCGATCGTAACCTCTCCATTTTCGCTACGTCACCTTGATCCCCGGTACCATTTTCACGATAGTCACCTAGGAGAAACCCCAAAAAGAAATATATCATTAATATTTTATCAGACGATGAGCTAAAACGAATTTATCGCGAGTTTTCCAAGTCCGTCAAGTTTAGCATCATCATAAAGTAAATCCTCTTCGTATACAAACTCGCAGACGCACGCATACACATTTATACAAACGAGTCTAATTTTAGACTTCACGTATACATGCATAAGTATGGCATTTTCGCGTTAGGCAGTGCCCCCGCAATCTTCCAGGCTAATTATAATCCCGTGAGATTAGTTTTCACCGCTTTTCTCACTCTGCGACGCAAACTCGTTGATGTTTATATTAGTCGGATAGACACGCGTGAAGAAATTTATTTTTAAATTTTGTTTACTTCTATTTTTGTCTATCAGAAAGTATTTATTTTTCCCGCTATATAAAAAAAAAATAACTTCAAATACATTGAGATGATCCAGAGTACCGCAAAAGTGGCGGATAACAAATGACCCTGGCAAAATTGCACGTACTGCAGGCTCGATCTAGCCAAGAACACGCGACAGGAAAGCTGATTTTATTGTGACTCAGGGGTTCGATATACGAAATAATTATTCAAGTCAGGAGGGAGAGACTGGAGAATAATTTTCAATGATAAGGTGCCAGTCTATCTCTTCGAGGCGATCGTCCGCCGATTCAATTTACCGGACCCGCTCGTATCGCGGACAGGAGAGACACACACTCCATATTGTGCGAATAGGTGTGCTCTGTCGGTGGAGAACGCGAACCCTCGACATTATACGTAACGTGCATATGTATGCATATATTGAGGAGAACATTTTGATCAAACTAAAGTATAGACGTTGGACCTCGGGGCATCGATATCGCCCTAGTTATTTACGACACGTATTTCCTCTTTATCTAACGCTACAAATACCTACACTACCTACGCGAACGCGCTATGTTGAGCCTCGCACAGGTAGACATACGCGAGACTCAATATCAAACACGCCGGAAGTCAATCCTTGTACCAAGATCCTTCTTATTAAAAAAAAAAGAAAACAAAAAAGTATGCACGGCAAATCTAAAAACGCTGAAAATTGAAAAATCGGCATAAATGGATCAACCGATCGCGATTGCAAAGGGGATTTAAATACGAATGAAATGAGAATCCGATAAAATCCCAATTCCACGTAAAAAAGCCACCATACGTGTGAAAGCCCAAAATGCCCACATTTTTTTCGATTTTTCAACCAGTTTATTTCAGTGTAACTGGATCGAAAAAATGCCGCAATCACCGATCGTTATTCGTTCAACGTGACAACTGTGTGTAGAAACCCCTATAGATCACTTGTTAGGTATTATTTCGACAGCTGTGAGTTAGAGTTGAAAATTTCAAAATCGAATTTCTGCTACAAAAATGGTCAATTGTTCTCAATTATATCCGAAGAAAATAGTGTATTTGGTCGATGACATATGTTCAATGTACGAGTTTGTGTAATAGTGGAGATTTTATTATAGCACAATAGATCTCCTTAACCTAATTGCCAAACAACTGTCTCTTGAATCATTAAAATTGTAAAATTGTTGTACAAGCGAAAAAAGCTATATAGTGATATTAGAGAGAAAGAGAGAAGAGGCAAAATGAGGAAAGGAAAGTGTCTTGCAATTCATTATGCATGTAGTTATGAAGCTTAGGACCCCGAGGAGTGTTAAGATCAATCTCCTTGAGGTGGGATAAGCTCGGTAAGTCTCCTCAGCATGGACGATGAGTCACGTTCTTGCAGTTCATTCCCTCACTTCTCTTTTCTTCTCCCTTTTTATCAACTGCTCAATACACATATATACTGCACGAGTAAACATATATATTTATATATAGGATATGCATTGGTTGACTGGAGAGTGTTGTAAATGCAACTCCACAGCAGTCTAGTCAAAGAATCTCTCGGGCGAATTGTCACTTGGCGCGCGTGCGAAACTTCCCGATAAACTATCGCGACGCGATCGAACGCGTGCGCGGCTGCTCTCGCGGCTCATCGCGTTCATCGATAACCATCTTCTTCTCTCCTCTCTCTTCTCCCCTCCCTTTCTATCTTTCGCTCTTTGTTCTTATCCACTTTATCACCGTTATGACCCATCAGAGATATTAATCCAATCCCACTCAATAATTACCTAATTAATTTAAACGAACGTCGATTAACGATCGATCGGAAACTTAAAAATTACTTACTTTCACCTACGCATACGGATACGTTCGAACTCTTATTCATAAGAACTGCCTAAATTGGTCCGCCGGTGGGAAGCAATCTTGTAAACCGTTAAGATGAAATATATACATGAATTTTTTTTCTTTTGACAAGCTAGTGATTCGAACCTAAATTACTGGGTGGATTGATTTTCTAAAAAAAGGAATCATATGGAAATTAAATTTGATATTGGTGAGAGAAATTTGATAAAACGTCAATCGTAGTAAAGTATCTCAGGATTGAAGATTCTCGTGACATTTTCAGTGAGCAGGGGTGAGGGCGTGAAAAAAAAACCCAGAGTTTCGTCGTCTTTAAAGTTGTTCCTGTCACTTGTGCCTTTTCTCGGTCCCATGGGCACAACGCCCTTCGATTTGACAGGAGGCGGCTAATGTATACACACAGACATATACACGTACGGAAAATATGTCGCGGTCTCACTTTGTAAGTTGAGAATAATATTCGAGCGAAGATGAGGAGGCAAAAAAAATACAAAAAATATTCATGAGGATAGAAAGAGAGACTTCACGAGTGTTTGCTTATGAACACCTCGAAAAATACATAATTCGAACAACCGTTCACGCTGTTGAAAGAC
>JABSMR010015572.1:0-10539 GCA_018902295.1 Dusona sp. PSUC_FEM 10030013 | reverse complement strand
ATATGTGTGCGCGCGCGTGTGTGTGTGTGCGTGTGTGCGCGTGTATTTATTTCCTCATCCCTCCCACCCTCGGTTAGAACCCGAGTAGTAACAACCCTCCGGTTGAATTAATTGATCAGGTGCGGCCCCTTCGCGAAGCCCAGCGTCTTTTCCAGGCCTCGACGACGAACGAGACGTACGAAAAGAAACAAAACGAAGGAATTGGAGAATTCCTCCCTCTCCCCCACCTTACGAGGATTCACCTCGGATACAGCCAATGACGTTGAAGAAAGAGAACAAGAGAGAGACGAAGAAATATGACTGAAAGAAACCTCTCTTTCCCTCTCTCTCTCTCTTTCTTTCTTTCTTTCTTTCTCATTCTCTCCATCTCTCTTTCTATCTGTTGAGGGGCAGAAGGGCACATATTGTCGAGAAATATATAATACGGGACGGTCACAACAGAGACGAGAAGAAAACGAGATAAAGAGACCAAATCTTTTGCGTCACAAACGCCCATCCCCCCTTCACTGTTTTTCCTACCGACCTAAGGATGAACATCCTGTTTACATGTACATATATATTTATTTATGTATCGTTATATTCGATCTTTGCAAACGAATAAGAGATAAAATTGTGCTAAGATGATCGATTCCCTCACGGTTATTGAAACCATGGAATACGCTAATTGCAACCAGAAAATTCTATATTATTTATGAAATATCTCCTCTAGTGTTTTTGTTTCAATATACATTATATATACTTTGGTATCTCGATTATGACTAAAGAAAACCAAGTTTATGGACAACTGGAATCTCGTTCCCGAGAATTCAATATTTAATATGTAAGAAGTACAGAATCGATTAAAAATTCTCTGCACCCAGGATAAAACATTTCTCATCACAATTTATAGTGAATTTAATTCATAATTATTTTTTCCATTTTTCTTCGAGTAGTGTTTCATTATCCCGTTCGAACAATTGTTTTTTCTCGTCACCATAATACTGTACATAGAAAAAGAAGAGGAGAAGGGCAACGAGAATAGGAATTTTGGAGGGTGCGCATAAGGTCTTTTCCAACGTTGTGGGAGTTGAGTTCACGCCCTCGCTCTTACAGCTGCAATTTCATTTTCAAACGAAAGTACGAACCACCGCCCTCTCTGCAGAAGAGTGAGAATTCAAATGCTTAGCAGGCAACGCTATCGTAGAAAGAAAAAATGGCATTGGTGGAGTTCTCGCAGTGGTAATAGAAGTCCACGGAACCCTACCTTAACTGCAATTGCGAGAGAGAACCCCATTTAATTAATTATGCATGAGATATAACGTGGGGAACGAGAGGTGGTTGTTCCGGGCTTGGCATTGCTCGCAACTGGAGAATCCAGGGACCACCAATCACCGTTATCTCGAATCATGTGTATATATATATATATACACGTATTTACCTATAAATATCGTACACTCTTCAGAAAATGAGTAGAAAAAACTCTAGAACAGAGAGGTAAGGTACGCAAATCGCGTGGTTACTCGCACACATCCCCTACGTTTAATTTGCATGCAGAATATTTTAAGTTGCATTTCTTAGGGGTGGAAATGCATCAAAATAAAAGTGTCAATTGATCTATATCAATTTCATACCAAAAACTATATTTGATGTAGAAAAATTCATATTCCTTCGACCTCATGTGAGAATTTCAAGCTGGTAGAAATTATTGTGCGATTATTTTTACAGGTTTTTTTTTTCTAGGCAATTGTTTAAATGCTAGATTATTTATTAGTGCAATGCTCATTTCTGAAACTTGGATATTTTGTTCGAGATGATTTGATTTATAAAAGGATATCGGATCGGAAAATAATAAGTCAATCGTGACTGTTGGAGAGTTTGCAGGAAGTGAGATGAGGTTGCGGAAGAGAAAAAGAATTTCGCCCCGCGGGAGCTTGGCCGATCGGAAAGAATTGAAAAATCGTCGTTCTCCGAGGCTTCGTCGTACTTCCGTTGCGCGTCATCTAACCATCTTTCTCTCCGTCTGTTGGGCTCTCGTGCGATATCCTCTTAGAAAGCTTCTATAGATGCTTGTCTCGTTGGATCAACAAAAACCACAAACATTGCTGGAAGGTCCGAGAGAGGGAGAACAAGAGGAGTTGTGCGTTCTCCGACGCGGCGGCACTTACGGAACGACCAAAAAATTATGACGGATCGTTCCCTCACTACCCCACAACCATTTTCTTACGTAGCCTGAAAACTCGGGCCGTTAACCCTGACCTATGGTAAACCATAATCCTCATATTTCGGACAAGCTTGAGAAACTTCCGATTCAGAATCCTTTTAGGCCCAAGGGGAGGTCTAAACTGGAAGACCGAGGGTGAGAGAAGGACTAAAAGTGAATGTGTGTATACTACAGTACCACGAGCGTTCTAAAATGGCGGCTGCCAGACTGAGAATCAGTCAACCTCTGTCCCTTCAATTCGAATAATCATATAAAATTAACTATGGATTATTTGTATTATCGTTAAAAAAAATGTAGCTGGTTCTGCTTGGAAGACCGATAAAAAAATTGCTGTCACCAGTAAGGGACCCCAACACTCTATGACCTCATACTACATAATGGAGAAACAGATTGAGAAGAAAAAATTCTTTCCCCAGGTGTCTCGGAACGTACCTTTGATCTCAAAGAAAAAATTAGAGGACGAGGGAAGTTTCCTACTTGATTGGAATTTGAGGGCGAAAAAGGCGAGACTTCAACAGAAAATGTGGTTGGGTTCTTCGGAATTTCTCGTCGAATTCGTGACATACCGTATTCAAAAAAAAGTTCAGTCTTCTCTCTTTGTCATGATCCAGTGTCTGAGAGCTACGTGGCAAAAAGTCCCTAGCTATACAGGGAGAGAGAGAGAGAGAGAGAGAGAGAGTGAGAGAGAGAGAGAGAGAGAGGGAGAAAGGGAGAGAGAGAGAGAGAGAGAGATATGAGAGGAATAACGCCTTGGTCGTTTGGCCTTGAACTTGGTACTGGTGCTCTGGTCTGGTGGCATCACAAACGAAGATAGGGGGACCGCATGGGTACACGAACGAAAAAGCATGTAGCAGTTTTTCCATGACGAGAGCGACGACCTCTTCTTCTTGGGTCCAGCTATAGAATGTTATATATAGCATCTCTTTTTCTCTCTCTCCCTCTAGTCCCTATGAGAATACACATAGCAGAGGGGCTGAAAGGGGTTGAATAGAGGGGGGATGAGAAGTGGCGATTCACCAGGGCGAAACGCTAGGAGAGTGTCTCTCTCTTGGTGTATGGGCCATCTTCTTACAGACTACTTGTTTGGTCGCTAAAAAAGGTGGTAGCCTTAAGGTCGTACTCGTTTTCTTCATCCCTCTACAAACCCTGACGCATTTATCTGTATATACATATATAAATATATCTTTCTCGAACTGCGCTCCGAAGTCTCACTTGATTCCGAGCCGGGCCATAATCCAACAGAGAAAAGCTCGGGCAGTAAGATTTGTGGTTATGGCCCACTGGTGGCAACCCCTTTATCGCCATCGCTCGTTTTCGACCCCTGGCTCTCTTTTTCTCTTTTTCTCCCGTTCCCCGAGCTTTTCGCCACAGAAAAACACTGGCCATTCACTAAATCCGCGATGATAGCGAAAGTACGACGAGCACGTTTTTCCTGAATGAACATTTTTACATTTCGACTCGAAGAGAGGGTAGCTTCTTCTCTTTTGTGTGGAAGAGTCACCACGCTTATATTTCATATGCTTGTATCTAAATATATATGTATATATTTCTTGTGTGACTTGTGTGAATCGTTTGAACCCCCATAAACCCCGTAACATCCGAAGGGTAAGACCGACTTTCGACGAGAAAGACAGGCGGCAGTTCATTGACTTTTGGGGTGAGTTTTTAGACTTGTTCTTCCCTTCTCTACGAAACCTAAAACCTCGTAGACTTTTTTTTTATTGGTTTGAAAGCAAAAAAAAAAATTCACGCTCGGCAAGTGCCCACAAAGCACATCTCGTCTGTATTAGGGGTGGCTTTTTGTCATGTTTTCTTTCGCCTCAATCTCGTTCTCACTCTTTCTTGCAAGTTTATTCGTGGCCAGACCACCGCGACCTTGCTCAAACCTTTGCATCTTGCGGGCCTCCGTGTTCCCGTCAATGATGCTTTTCTTTCTCCGCGCCTTTTACCACGTCACAGAACTCAACGATCAAGGGTGATTTCATTGTTTCGCACGACCTGCCTCAAGGTTTTCTATGTTTTGTCCTCGTTGCTTTCTCTCGTTGATAGTTTTTTCATTTAATTTTTTTTTCATCTCGTTTCTTTTTACACTTTACCAATGGTCCATGGCTTATTTTCATTTCCAGTCCATAATCACTGCAGCTCGCTCCTGAAGGAACATTATTTACACAATGAAAATTACTCTTCGCCCGAGGCAACTCGTGGTACTATTATTTTCAGTACTATTTGCAGCTGAATGAACGGTTAAACGGTCTAATAAAGTTTTCTTCGAAACGAGATGTATAAAAAAATATATATTTTTTTAATTCTATGGGTTGTTTCATTCTGGATTTATATGTTATAAAAATAACTGATAGCAGTTCCAATAATATTATTTCATTAAATAGTTTCGCAAAAATTAACTAAAGTACATTTGATTACTTATCGTTTCGAAGTTCACTGTCAAAAAAGGTGGGCATATTGCGTTGCTATTTAATTGCTTTTTCAATTACTTTGTGGCGCACATTCTTAAGATGTCTTCAAGAAAATATCTCATCTTTTTTTAATGTCGTTTGGACGATCCAAAATGTGTTACAAGCGCGATCGTTCGCGAATTCCTCGAATGAAAGTAATAAACAATGGCTTCGATGGTATTCGAGTTAATTACTCATTGAATGAGCGTGATAGCTCGTCCCCGTTTGTCCTCAACTAATAAATCCATACGCAAGGTTCGACCATAAACTCTAACGATCTTTCGGGTCTCATATCCTACGTCCCATTGGAGTCAATCGATCAACCGCCGTACCGATCATAACTCGATACGAGCGAGGTCCCCACAGTGTAGATCGATCGAGTGCACGTTTTCCACTTAATTAAGATCAGTTCAGTTTTTTTTTTCAATACAATTATACGTACTCGCATGTATCACATGTATATATATATATAAAATGAGCGATATATAGACGTCCGACGAAAACAAAATTAAAAAAAACCGAAAAAACCTGCTCGTTATGAAATAATAATTAAGAATCATTTCATTACTACACATCGCAAATAAATTTCGGTTGTTAAAAAAAAATAATTACCCCGCAACCATAGATAAATTAAACAAAGACCGATCGTTCCGAAATTTTATTCTATAGCCCGCATTACAAGCATTTGCCCTCAATGTTTGTTCCGAAAAAATGATGGTTCGATTGTTGTTTTTATCAGGTTATGTACGGAAAAGAAAAATGGTCACGGTAACCGCCCCCGATGGAGGGATTTTTCCCGGTGGATGCTGAGGGCACGTGGGGGTTTGAGGGTCCTGGAGGAGGAAGGGGGTGGAGGTTGAACTATGGATGGTAGTTTAGTCCTTTCCCACCGCGTATAAGCATGCTCGATCGTCCTGGCGAAGAGGAGAGAAGGGGGGAGGCCGATTCCCCTACTCTCGTGGGAAGTTGAAGCTTCGGTGCTTCGAGGTGAAGCGTTTTCTCGTCCCGTGTATTTGTACCAACTGGCTTACGGCACGAGCGAACACTCGTAGATATAGGAATATCCACGGAGTCGCTACCCACACCTCACCATCGGGCCTTTCCATCCTTGCCAACCCCCGCCCCCGCCGCCGTCCTCCTCCTGCGGCCGATCCCCCTACTTTTTCCCCACTATCGCAAATTCAGGGAGAGACCCGCGCGAGATCCCCGCGACGTACGAAAACTAGGGAACATATACGACAAGTGGTAAAGGATCGTCATAAGCAGACCCTCGACCCGAGTGATCCCGAAGACGCACGAGCGCTGCCGAACACCCTTTCGAATCGTAGCGCCCGCGTCAGTGTAGAAACCGCGTTCGCGGTCCACGGTTCACGATTTCCGGGCGGAGCAGACCGCCTTTTTTTGCCCTCGCCGGTAACGCGACACGCGTTTTGTCTCTCACCTATACATCACTGCGCAAATTACCAACAAGCGAAGCTATTTTTTTTCGCAATTGGTATTCTTTTTCTTTTTAACTTACCAATTAATTGCGATGGGAAATTAATTTTATTGTGATATGTTGAACATCAGATTGAGCGCTTATGAGGAAGGAAGGGGGGGATAATAGTACAAGTAATGGTTTATCTGTTCGAGGTTCTCACGGGAATTACATTTAATGTGAAATAATATTATAAACAGTGCTGTCGAAGTTTCATTCAAGATTTCCTGGTCATTTTGATTTTTTACTCAAATATAGCAATTTGGACGAATGCAAACCTTGTGGAGATTGAAGAGAAGCTTTCTTCGGTATTTATGACGATGACAGTGCGCGGTGTTTTGGTCCAATTGCTAATGACCCTCGTGAATCTGGATTCAACTATTAATCGCTCTGGTTATTATCTACGAGCTGTGAAGACGACGCTTTTAATTTTCATTGGTGCTACGTGAAACGACGATGTGAATAATTTGCTACTCACGATCAAAGATCGAGAGAAGGAAAATCGTAAGGAGATAACTACTGTGTGTGATCAGACAACCTTATCGCAATACATATATATTTACATGCATAATTAATCGTAATAACTCTGTGACTGCAATAATTGGTCGTTGCAATAAAAATAATCTGGTGATTGCAATATACAAAATTTACGAATTATTGAAAATTACAATTTTAAAAGAAAATAGAAAAAAAAATATAGAGTTTCTAGTCAAGAAAAGCAGCGAGGCAATCGTACGACTGAACAAGTAGTATAATCATGTATTACAAACTCAAATACGTATGCGTACGTGTACACGTGTGTTTATATTAAAGTATAATAGCATTTTGCTTGAAATATATAATCGATCGACGTTTTGTTATGCTTTCGAAAACATATTTCGTCTCTGCATAGTTGTGACGTGAAAATATATGATAAATCTCGATGTTTAGTGATTGTGTTGAGAAAGAGTTTATTGTCCGCGAATATTTTCAGAGAGTTATCTCTTTGAACTGCAGAGGTCGAATCGAATAATAAAAGAAAGGTTATACTTTAACGACGAGGACTGATTTTACGAGAAACACAGTGACTGATGTGATTTTCGTATTCGATCTAAATTGTGAATATATACAGTCGTATGTATACAAATATATCTGTGTATACAGCAGCTCAAACGAGCTTCAGGAGAGAGGCTCGAGTTGTAAACGAAAAGATTTGCGTTTGCTACACGAAACAAAACGTAATCGAAAAGTCGATGAATTTGGACACGCGAGCCAGAAATAGTTAAAATTTATTCGAAAAAAATAAAAGAGAACGAGAAATAAGAATCGATGAATGAAATCAACGAAAAAGACGGAATACTTTGTCGAGAAGACAATCAAGATTTTACGAATTAAAAATTCGTAGTTGTTCTTGTTTGGCTTTTTTTTTATGTGATGCGTCCGAGTGATCCTACCGGTTACGATTTTGTGATGAAAATGATAACGCAAACTAGATCGATGTTAATTTTTCAATCAATCGATAATAATCATTAGTCATCTAATTATCGAACCAGTGTTGCGGTTATTGTTTTTGTTTATCCATGAGCCGTTTTTCCGCGTTTTTTGAAACGCGAAAGAAATAATTTTGTTTTTGGAGATCGGAGTTTTTTTTTTCGTACGATTGTGAAAACAAATTGCAAATACGACGACTACCACGAGTAGTATGTACCCTTGGTACCGGGAGAGCGTCGCCGCGGCGGCAGCCGCGGGTCTCGGCGGCCCGGTCGGTGTCGTTGGATCCGGATTCTGTTCAGCAGCACCGGGACAAGGTGCCGCTACCATTAAAACCGAGAGCGGATATTCCGACTGCATGCTAGCCCTCGATTACGTACAGAGCAAGGTGAGTATCAATTCTTTCTATTCCCAACTTAGTTCGTTCATTAAAGTCACTAAAAAAAATTACCATCTACCATATATATCATTTTTTATCTTAAATTTTTATTTAAAAAAAATAAACTCACGTACGACCTGTGCATTTTTCCCATTAGCCAAAGTGATATTTTGCAATATTGGCCAAGGGAGTTGTAAGGGAATAACGTTGGAAAGATTGGAAAAGAGCGAAAGCTCAAAAATACTCGAGCGAAAATTTGTAACGCTCTGAAAACCCGGCGAACAAGTTGTATATCATATTTAATTTACTGTTACGCACGGTAATTGTTTACGATTGAATTTATATGGTCATCACTCGAATCTCTCGTTTTCTAAATAGCCGTGAATCGGAGAAGCGTTAAGTCACGTAAAACAGGGAAAAGTTATAAGTCATTCTTTTACTTGTTGCAATTTTAATAATATCAAATTCAAATAGCACCATGCAACAATAAGGATAATAATAATAATAACTAAAAAATGATAAGATCAAATTAGAACGAATAAAAGATGAAAGTGTACGAGAGTGACCCTGTCAGAAATTATTTGCAGTCCTTGATTTATCTGGAACATGTTCGAACGTTTGACAAACAAAAAAGAATATGTATATAAACCTCAACGAGTCACACCTTGGAGTGTGTCGTTCTCGAGAGAGTGATAATTCCGCAAAGCTCGAACGAAGGAACGAGAAAAACTGTTGTATTTATATACATATATGGATATACGTTTATATGTATAGTCAGATATATGTTTGTATTTCTTTCTCACTCGTTCCCCGTGTCTCCGTACGCGTTCGATAAACAAAAAAGCTTTGAAAGTGCAGAGTGTCAGAGACAGAACGAGGCTGGAACTTGATGCAGTTGTGGTTTCCCCTTCGTCCCGTCCCACCACTTTTCCGCTCGACAACCATAAGTATCAACCAGCCGTTCATTAAACTCTTGTAAAAAGCCACGATATTATCAACCGTTTCTGTCCACGCGTACAGACACTGTTGACTCAGGGTCTCCTTTTTTGTCGTTATACTCGTGACTTTTTTTGCATTTTCATTCATGCCGGAATACACTTTATTTCACTTACTATATTTGTTTGAGTATTTTTGCGTTTTTTTTAGTTATTTATTCACCAGAGACGGATCTCAGCTTGCTGAAAATTGTTTTACTTTTTTTTTTAGGGAACGCGTTTCGCAGTGATGTATTTCATTTATTTGTGTAAAAAAGAGCGCTTTGTTATTATAGGACACACAAATGGGATATTTATTTAAAAAGAGAAGGAATCCATTGACAAATTTCCAAGAATTTTTACTGAAGAACCTTTTTTTAACTTGTGTTTGAGATTCGTAAATCGATAAAAGGATATTATTTTGGATTTTGATCGATATAAGAACAAACCCCCTACATTTTTATTGTATAATCTAGTCAAATTTAATATCAAATTAGGAAACGATAATTTCAGGTTCAAATGAATAAAAAGTGCTTTCATTGATTCGTATCGCACACATATAGTTCACGAGAATCGTTTTCCCTGCTCGTATTACCCCGTTCTTTTATTTTCATTATCATAAACAGACTATAAACTTGAGCCTCGTAATATCATAATTAAATATAAATTTATCAAATACTTTATACGGCAAGGATCATGAGTGAGACGTGATAATTTACGATATGAATAAATGCTCCGGTGCTGGTTTAATTATTGTCGGCACCTAATTAGAGTGTGTCCGAGATGTCGGAGTGTCTGCGGTTACTTGCTCCCGGGGATTCCCCGTTCCGCAAACCCCGGGAAAAATCGAAGAAGGGCGGAGGGGAAAAAGATGAGAGCAGAAGTTCCCGCCAGTTATTATTGCAACACGTGCGATTCGACGGTGGGAAGGAAAAATCGAGGGTTATATTATTAAGGTTTCGGTAAGAGTATTTTTCATTTAATTTCTCATGAATCAGAATAATATTAGAACGTGCATTTTCATGTTGATTTTTCCGTCTCAGCGAATTTTCGAAGTTAACGAGCGCGAAAAAGAGTGAGAAAGATAATACTTGTGAGACTTAACGTCCGATGGGTTAGATAAATAAAACCCTTGAAAATCGACACACATGAATTAAGGTGCACAATTTTAATTTGAATATTTTTTTTTGCTTCTCTGTTATGTCATTTTTGGTTCCTTAAAAACATTTTTCTACTGCATCAAGCGCATTATAGGGCTCTATAATGCAACGAACTATGTGTATCGATTGATATGGATTTATATACACCACATATATATTTATGTGCGAGTATAAAAATAGTTGAGGGGCATATTTCAAGTTTAAGGCAGCCATCAAAGTGTACACGTACAAATTCGGATAAAGTGTGAGTTTTAAAGGCTCATATGTGTCTTCGCGTCGTGATCGAAGAGCCAGAAGGTGAATCCCTTAAATGGTATCACGTCCAGCCTACGGGTTTCCAAATTTGGTGTCTGGTCCCCCGGTATATATATTCCCTCCTTTTTCGAACATCTCTCGTGGCTCGAGAGACGGCGAAATGGCATTGAC
>JABSMR010015561.1:0-10540 GCA_018902295.1 Dusona sp. PSUC_FEM 10030013 | reverse complement strand
ATGGAAAAGTTTCTCTTGGGAATATCAAAATCAAAAGCCATAAAATAATATAAAGAGAACTGTTCACGAACCATCGGCAAGGAGACGGGTTTGCGGTGACGTTACTCTATACTAATCGCAATGACGGAACGCAACCCAATATTTTAAATAAACTTTAGTCAAATCGTCCGGAGAGGTGATACGACATCTCCTAAACATCCGGAGCCAATAAATTACAATAAGAGCCTGAGAGCAACAACAGTCACAGAGCACAACCACTCTTTATACAAGTGTTTGGGAAATTCCCCGTACCCTGTTGAGTCATGCTCCGTACACGTGGGGACTATGACCATGAGTCGCGCTCATTGTCTTTCAAAATCAAACGACATACGCCCTCTGCGACAAACCCTTAAGTCCGTCATTCTCTTTCAAAAATTGCATAAGAAGCTGATAATTATTTAAGAAGACTAACAACCATAATTGTCAACCCCAAGAGGGATTTCGCCAAATATTTGCCAATTCTAATAGTTTAAGAGGGTGAATGAAGTACACGTGTGAATGCTTTAGAAGAGAGAAAATGACAGAGCTACTCTTCTTGATGTTTTATGTAAAACTCCAAATAAGGTGTGAAATTAAGAGATGTGTGAACCTTATAAACAATACGTGAGGAAAAGTACAGGTATGATCGAGATTTAGGCTAAAGTCTTTAGATAATGAAGCGAGAACGGAAAAACCGTCGATGTCGACGACACATCCTACAGACTTGGTGGAGGGGGGACCCTTAGGCGCCCAGCGCCTTGCGAGGGCCAGATTCTTCCCCCACCTTGGATGAATTTGTTCGTTTAAGCATGCATTCAAGCATGAAAAAGAAGGCAGTTCATTTCCATAAGCAGATCAGTTCAATTCATTCTCAGTTTTTCACTCGGTTCGATACTTTAGCATAGTTCAGTTACGAAGTTCATTATTCTCGCGCAGTTTAATACTACGATAGATTGCGTTATTTTCAAAACTTGTCCATTTCCTCGAAAACACAGTCTTTTAACTCACCGCGAATTTTGTCAACCAAGTTACATTTGTTAGGAGTTTTTATGAACGATTGTGAAAAATTTGGATAATATTTTACTTTTGAGAATATACCTATTTTAATTGCCCAACCGGAACAACAGATATTGATTTGCGAATCCTCGTAATCACCTCCCATCAAATTTGTGTCAGCGTGGACATTCTTGAGCGAAGTACAGAACCAGGTAAGTGATTAAAGGTATTTAACTAAAATTCAACGGGAACTATAGCCAACTCAACTATAGAATCCGTGAACCTTTTGTAATTCATTCAAATTCTTTATCGGTTTCCTTCATCTGTTCATTTCGTCAACATATTGCTAATTTTCGGTCTGAAAAATCATTTTAATTAAAAATAATCAAGTTAGATATTGTGACTAATCGTCGCGGTCGAGAATGCACCCCTAGGCCATCCTGAGCAACTTTCCGAATCAATCAATCAGGACAATTTGCTTTAACTTGCCTCCCACTTATCTGGACCAGATGCGGCGACTCTCGTACTTCTCGGGATCCTCGGACCTCGTTGGATCAAATACTATCGTTCGGGACGAACCTCTTTCATTCTCACTCCGCGTCACCTTGTTGGAGCTGGGTTGCTTCGTTATTCTTTTTGAACTTATCGA
The DNA here is from genome assembly GCA_018902295.1 of Dusona sp. PSUC_FEM 10030013. NCBI lineage: Eukaryota > Metazoa > Arthropoda > Insecta > Hymenoptera > Ichneumonidae > Dusona > Dusona sp. PSUC_FEM 10030013. Next base: position 8,877 of record JABSMR010015561.1, on the reverse strand, counting down.
GTACTTTCAACAAATAAAATAATCTAATTCAAATATAATGAACACATTTTGGGTAGTATTCTGTGATTTGATATACGAAGCCTGCGCAAGTGGTTTTTAAACAAAAATTATTTGTCATTTTTTGAAATCCTATGTCTTACTCCGCCACACGAACTATACGCGTGCCAAATTTGGTAACGATTTGTTGATTGGTTATGCAGAGTTATACAGTAACAAGCAAATAAACTTTCGGTTTATAATGTTAGTTAGGATTAGGATTAGGATTTTCGATTTTTTCAGACACAGGTGTAAATAAGAAAAGCACGATTTGATAATCGCAATTCATTTATTCATAATGAAAAGACGTCTAAGGGAAATAAATTGCAAAGAAAATGCATTACTGGTCGCTCCGAATCCACGCAAGAATTCGAATTTAAAAAAAGTTGATACATGGAATAAATGGAAGAAAATCGTTGATTGTTCAACAAATTGATATACACACTCACGCATTTATATACATGCAAAAATAAGTTAATAGCTTAAGTCCTAAACTTTGTTTCTTTTCTTGCCTCTAATAACTATCATTTTCCGCAGACGAATTGTGCTAAAAAATAATTTAATAAATAATAGCAACAAAAGTTGATAGATAATGCGATTCCAAAATGAATAGTTCTTTCTGTTTTTTATCCAATCGTTTGAAAGTCTTCGTCTGTCATGTTGATTTCATTTTTTTTTTAATACTGTTGAACGACTTGACGAATCCAATCGAGATAATAAGAAACTCGGGAATAAACGCCAGGTACTCCAGGTTGTCCACAACCAATGCCCCAAGAAACAACGCCAGCAAGTTGCCATTTTCCATGTCGTTCGCAGACCATTGGGCCACCGCCGTCACCCTTGCAGGCATCTTTTCCTTCTTCACCACCAGCGCATACGAAACCAGGATGAAGATTGAAGCTAGGTCCCAATCGGGTACGACGCATTTGATGTTCGCAGACTTGATTGCTCACTATGGGTACATCTACTTCCTTCAGGATATTTTGGTATTTTCCAAAATCACCGAATGCGTCCTTGCCCCATCCAGTTGTCCAGCATCTGAGCAGAAAGATTTATTGTTTGGTATTAAGATTAATTTGGATTTCATTCGCTTTCAATCCCTAATCCATTTTCTAGATCGATTTCAAATGAAGCAGGATGAGTTTAAGATAACTAGACGTGATCGAAAACTGTCTCGAATAAACTGAAACAGTAAGTTACTTTCCCAATCCACAATAACACAATTCAACGAAATCAATCAAAAATAAACCATGATCCTATGACAAATGGAATGAATTTCTATTCATGGATTCAGCTTTTAGAAGATGGACTGTAGTCTACAAAAATTGATTACAGTTTTGTTTTTATCATAAAATAGAGTTTTGCAGGACTTTACAGATGAGAAATAACGTTGGGTTCTTTTGAATCAAGAAGTAAAGGTTTACGTACCTAACACCCGTAAAGTCATCATGTTTTTCCGGCAAACAAGCTGGGCTAATGTGAGGATTCTTCTCAAAATCGACTTCGTGATCGAGCTTTAAAATGGCGATGTCGTTATAAAGTGTACCGGCATAGAATTCCGGATGCACATGGACGCTCACAATATCGCGTTCGATATAAGGGAAGAATTCAACATCGTGATTAACGTCCCATTCGCCAAGACGAGCACGTAAATCACGCCCTGCGTGAGTCTTGACACAATGGGCAGCTGTCATTATGTGCCTAGGGGAGATGAGGGTACCACCGCAAACGTAGACACTCTCTGATGGATCCTTTTTCAAAATGGCTACTTGCCACGGGTACTCGCCTGGTATTATTAAAGAAAATAGAAAAAAATTATGTTATCGAGTGAAATCGAGCTTTCTATCATCTGGAGATTTGCCAATTGGCAATTTCACCATTCGAAAAATATTGTGATTGGTTGAATAAAGATAATTACCGAATTCCGAATCTCCGTCCACGTAAACTGGGGTCTTGATTCGTCCATTAATTCCTTGGGTATTTCTCACTCCGCATTGTCCGGGTCTGGGGCGTCCATTTTGATTACCATTGTGACCTGGGTACACTTGATTTTTACGACAACAAACGTGCCTTGGTCCACACACAGGTGGTCTTCCGTATTGTCTCTGTGAAAGAAAGAATCAAAATATTTTTTTATTTAAATGGCACTTCTAGCATACGTAAGAATAAGGGATATCCCAAAATACGACAAGATTACAGCCCATTAGCCCGTGATGATGTTCAGCGTCGAATGACATTGATCAAGAAATTATTCGAAATTTTATAGTAGTAATTGAAGACAGTAAAAAGCATAGATATTATTGAGTACACTAGTTGTGATCTTTCAGGAAACGCTCTTGAGAACAAGAAAAGGATACGGTAGAATGCACGAAGGAAGAAAATGATACCACATGGTATGTCTTTCTCGAATTTAAAGCATTCTCTATCAAGTTTAGCAAACGCTCCAAATTCCCAAGAAATTTGTCATTCCAATAATGGTCTAGAAATTGATAGTCAGCATTAGGCTTAAGTTTGATAGTTATGTAGTCCGATACTCTTGATTTGTTTAATTCCGTTCGTTCGTCCGTCTTGAGTTCTTGATCATGAGCTCCGTTGCAATGTTCCTGAATTTCATCCGATCGACAAAACACTCTGGGATTTCATCGATCAGGGCTGTTCTTACCCGCTCGCGACTTTTTTCCACCTGTTCCACAATGTTACGTTTCCTTCTATCGCGGAAAGCGACTTTTCCACTGGGTTGTTTGGATTTCGGTCCTTGGCTTTGGCTGCTTTGGTCGAAGACATTTTCAAGTTGCAGATCGCGCGAGGAACTTGAGATATTAGTGCGGGCGTTCCTGTAGTAACTATCCCCATAATCAGAAAAATCGTTGTTGTAAGATGGAACATCGTAGTCATCAGAATCTCGATAATACCCGGGATATTCTCCATGATGATTGTTATAATGTACGTAGCCAGGTCGTTGATTATGTTCATGCGTGTGATGATGATTGTGATAATGTTGCTGAGGCTTCCCGTGATAACTCGACCAGCTTGGTGATTGTGGATAGTAATGATTCGGTTTCTCAACGAATATTGGTTTCTCGTAGGACGATGGTCCGGATGGATAATAATTCGGTGCATAATATCCACCGGGATATGATCCTCCGAAGTGTGGTCCATAATGTCCACTGGGATAAGGTGCTCCGACGTTTGGTCCATAATGATCCCCAGGATATCCACCCAAAAGAAGTTCTTTTTTGTGAGCCAATATATTACCCAATTTGTTGACAAAACCCTGATTCGGTGTAACATGAAGATTAACAAATGGTTTGATCACTTTCTCGCCATAATCGTCCTTGGTAACTTGAACAGCAACTAACGGATTGACCGAGACTAAGCCAAGATTCAGGCCTTGTCCACCACCCGCACCATAGCCCTGATATGGATTAACCAATGAGTTACCGCCATAAGGATTGATTGGATAATTCCCACCGCCGTTTTGCGGTAAACCGAAGCTCACGCCCCACGTTGGCTTGAAGTTTAGTTTTGAAGTGTCAACGTCACCGACGATTAAACGCTGCAACGAGAGAGTCAGAATATTCGTTCACGCATTGCCCATGAGATCTATAGGAATCCATGGCTTTTTTCCATCGTGTTAGCACGATTTTTTGATTAGACAAATGTTTTTTATAATTTTTTTCCTTTTCGGAATTGATGACATAATTTAAAAAATGATGGACACAGGCCAACACGGCGATGACCCTGGACCTCATGGAACTTCGGACAATCTACGTGACGAACCTTCTGACTAGCTATCTCTATCGTTCTTCGAAGCATCCATTATGAAGATCGGAGATTTTTCGTCGGTAATTCCGCAGATAAACGGGAATGCAATACAAAACTGATAGAGCGTAGTAAATATTGAGAGTTGAGGTGTCATAAAACGGAAAGCAGTGAAAGAAATAGTGGAAAAATTATTGAAAACACCCACAATTAATGGGGCATACTTGAGCCTTGACAAAATCAAGATTCAATGACATTCTGGTAATTTTAATCCTGTTTTTTTTTCTAAGGGGATAGGGTTGCGAGAACTCTTTATCGGAGGTCCGGGATCGTCGGGTTTGATAGCGAGTGTTTGTTAATTAGCGATGTGATTGATCTTCTTAGCAAGATTGATTTTAGATCGATTATGAAACATTGATGAAATTGTGTTACCAGGAATGCAATTAGGGAAAAGCGGATTGAGAGAAACACGTATAATTTAGCATGTACTTACGCCTTGAACATCTGCATTCTTGTCTTTGGCTTCTACGACCTGTTTCACATCACGTTTAGTCCTCTGTGACCCGTCGACAGTTTTCTTCTGTTCGACGGCCGCTTTCTCAGTCTGTTCTTTAGTTTGTTCCGTTTGTTCAGTTCCATTCACTTCTTTGGGTACCCTGATGATGCTCATAGTACCATTACCATCAGTGACCACAACTTCTTCAATGGCTTCTATGCCTTTGCCGAGGTTGCGAGGATCTATGGCCAAGAACAGATCGTCCTTGCGACCAGCCTGATCAATCCCAGCGCACTGATCGTAGGGCACACAAACACAATCTTCGTAATTGTTGGAAGAATAATTGTTTTCAAAGCTGTTGCTTGAACCGAGTCCTGTATTTGATCCGAAACCATTATTGGCCAAATGGCCTCCATTGTTAATGAAACCGTTGCTTGAACCGAGTCCTGTATTTGAACCGAGTCCTGTATTTGGTCCGAAACCATGGTTGGATAAATGGCCTCCGTTTGCAGTGAATCCGTTGTTTAAGCTCTGCCCAAAACCAGAATTACCTGAACCGAATCCTTGATTTACAAAGCCATTGCCACCCCCGAAACCAGAGCTCAATATTTTGGTGGATTCAGCGCCATCAGAGAATCCTTTGGAGGTGAATATCGAATCTCTTTTGGACTTGTCGTATGTCGGGTAACGATTTGCATAACTCGAACTCGATGTCAAAGGATCCAGGCTGTTACTGTTCGAGGGAGTTTTTACTTTGAATGTTTTCTTGTAATCTTCGAAATCGTTGAAACTGCTACCATAAGTCCCGGATGATCCATAGCCGTAAGAATTGAGGCCGTTGGTCGAAATGACTCCAGGGTTGATTATGGGTCCAGCGAGTCCGGGAGTGCCAACTATGACTCCTGGATTCTTTACGTCACCCTCACCGTGATGATAATGATGATGGACGTGTTGTTGAACTCCTCCAGCTGTAGGCTGTTGTACTAGGACCTGTTTTTTCTCTAGAAACTTGTCTTCGAAGTCATATTCACCATCCAACGCTCCCTCATAAACTGGACGAGTGCCATGTCCGAACGATGGCTTTTTGTGGCCCGGATAAGGCCCGGGGAATGAATGATGAGATCCTGAGAAAGAAGATGACGATCCGGAAAAGTGTCCCGGTGGACCGGAATAAATTGGACCAGGTGGACCGGAGTAAATTGGTCCCGAACCGATACCAGGAGGAAGTGGAACCGGTTTGGGTGGACCGTAAGGTCGCTTGATCGGAATGGCTGGTAGTGGACGACCAACCGGTTTAATCGTCACGGGTTGGGCGTAAATTATATCGTGAGGGTGAATGTCGCGGTGGGGTGAATAGAATGGTCGACGGCCTTCATTATCGTCACACTAGATAAAGAGATAACCATTTGTGATGATAAACATTGAAATATATTTTGCAAAATATCAACAATTATATCCCATTAATGGACAAATTCTTATTAAATCCAGTATCATTGTGACCAACTCACGTTCATCAAACCCAGGTTGCAAAGCTTGTCCCTTATGTAAGCACGAGCGATGGTGTCGTTTCCGATTTGCAGAGCGTTTTTGACATCTGGATCGGCGTATAATTCATCGTACCCTTCAAGATTGCGTCCCTGTCGACTAGAGTCGAGAATGTCATCGATCACAGTGTCAACCTGGAATTCAAGTGATTGGTTTTTCTGATTTTTCCCATTTCAGGACCTTGATATCCTCATCGATGCTAAGACCACAGAAAAGGTTTTAGCAAACTTTTGGATGACTGTTTACGAACTCACCGATTGCTGGGTGAATTGATCGAGCACCTGAGCGATTCCACTAGAATCAGACTGAACATTTGGAATTTGTTGCTGCTTCCCTTGATTCTGATTCAGTACATCCGAAGCAGTGAAGGACAAAGGATGATAATCATTTTGTTGACCGCTCGCCGATGCGAGAGGTTCTTGCCAGGACCAATTTTTCGTTTCTGAGGATGATGAAGAACCCGACGATTCAGCTTGAGACGTCGTGTGATATGTGACCTGCGTTGCCAGGCCTTGGGCTAGAAGCCCCACCAAGAGGATGTACCACATTTTGATCCTAATAGAAATAAATTTTGATTTTAAATACTAACGTTTTCAATTATTTCTACAGCGCAGGTCGAGAATTCATTCGCGAGTGAAAAAACATCACTTTTTTTCAATGATTATTTTTCACAAATGATTGTTCAAGTCGTAATATCAATCATAATTTCACTTAGTATTGAAACGATCAAGCAATCTAATGCGTGCTCTTCCATAAGACCCGGAAATGCTCAAACGGCTGGGATTTCCAACTCGCAAATGTCACTGCGAAAGTTTTCACTCTGGTTTTATTTACGTAGGTGGTACTTCATCAGTTATATTCTGAATAAGTACATATGTATACAAACATTACGTTTGTGTAGTACATTATACCAATCCGTTCTCGCATAGTGTCCAGATAAATTAAAACTTTCCATTTCACCACACTTTCTTCTCGGATTTTAGGCACTGATTTTGCATGAAAGAAATCACGAGAGATATTAGAGACGTTTTCATTTCTAACACAAAACTTTCAACAGTTTTTCTTTAACTACAATGACAAATGACTTTCAACGACTAAACAGTGAATACAATCATTGAAGAAGAAATAGAAAACTTTTTTTCCTTCATTTTCGGAGTTCCCAATTAGAATGCATTGTGAAGTTTACATTACTGTATAAAAGTTTGAGGTTTTTTATGTTCATCTTTGGAAATTTCACCAGTTGAGTACAAAAAAGATCTTTGTACCCGAGAAAGTGTATCTCACCTTTCTCCATTTACAAATTCCCTATAACGCACTTTCAATGTCATATGAGTCTCAACATACAGTGAAGAAGAATATATAGTTCGTTTCATTGTTCGATTCCGAGCCATATCAGTTGAATGAATGTAATCAGACTGTTTTATTTTTGATCTACATATTATATATTCGTACTCGAGGCTATTCAGAGATCAAGAAAAAAAAACGAAGAAGACGACGTTCGCAAGAGCCCAACGAAAGTGAGAGGAAGTTGGGTGAAAGTCGTTTGACCGGTGATACCTCCAATATAATAGTATAATAATGTCTCAGAGACATCCGCGACTGTTATTTATTGCTGTACAGTCTACCCGGTTTGTATACATGACCGATCTGTACGTCATCCTCCAATTCCTTTTTTAAAGTTACTTTGGTTTGGTGAAAGCAGTTACGCAATGTGAGTTTTCGAACCACGACCCATACACGTCAAGAGCAAAAAGGAAACAAATATTTCCATAAAAGATGGAGAATTAATCTAAAACTTCATGTAATCAAAAATTTCCAAACCAAGAGAAACATTTTGTTAACTTTAAATTTGTATTTATAAATCAAAGTTAAAATGTTTAATTAAATAATTACGCAATAAAGTCGTTTTTCTTTTATTGTTATTGATTTCGTTTTTGAGGAATTGAGGTTTTTTTTAATTTTTCAACGATTGTGTATGCCCTGTCCGTAAGATTAGTTTCGATCAGATTATTAAATTTATTATCGATTACGAATGATGGTTAAGTGCATATTAAATGAGCGTTTTTCATGTGGTTGAACAACTCTAGAAACGTCTACTTTTTTATTCCTTTCCCTCGAATCCTCGAAATTATATGGGTCAGGGAAGTATATTATTGAGTTAATCGTAGGGTATGATAAAGATCATGAATTAACACACAATAGAGATCGGTGAATGACAAATCGCCGTTTGAATCCGCGAGACAGCGCAAAGTAGAGAAAGTCACGATGTTGTCAGATTAAAAACTATGATACGCAAATCACATGTTTGCATCAATAGTGGAATTTACGGTGATCTTTTTTTCACCATAATTATTAGTGCACTTAATGATTGCGTGGAATAAAATATAAAACATCCTACTCTACTTACACAAGGGAAAAATATTTTAAACAAATTTTTTTTAAAGATTATCGGTACAATATTAGTCAAAATATGAATTGTATTTTGAAAAAGTCGACTCTTATTTATAAGTTCTCGCAGCATTAAAAATAAATATTTATAATAAGGAGAACACTTTTTCCGAATATTTGAATAAAAAAACAGTGGGTTATTGAATAAGAAGTTTATGACTAAACTAAATTTGAAAGAAATGGATAATGAACCAAAAAATCTCATTATTGACTGTTTAAATTTGTTTGTGTTCCTACCTCTCACGTTCAATCACTCTCACGACACACTGAGTTTCTTCGCCAACGCACGAAGGTCTTTATATAGTCTGCCTCTTTCCGTCTATCTCCTTTTAACCAAAACACTTTCTCCTTGTGGTGTCTTCCACAGGCTCTCAAACTCTGAGCTTTTACCGGTCATCAGGAATACTTATATACATAATCAAAAGTCTGGAGATGCTGGGGGAATCTCCTTGCGAGAGTTCTAGCTGACACCCCACCCTAGAATATCGGTGTTCTTTCGTGACTCATTCACCAACCGGACTATTCTTTAAGTTGTAAATGACAAAGATATGCCTTGATTGATCCCATTTTCTACCTTCCCATTGACGCAA
>JABSMR010015550.1:0-10540 GCA_018902295.1 Dusona sp. PSUC_FEM 10030013 | reverse complement strand
ATATCTATATCAAGACACCCGCCATTATATAGTTTAAGCCGTAGAGAACTCTGAAGAGAGGGTACGAACGCCCTTTCGCGCCAACGCCGGTGAATATCGAATTGGCATTACCGCTTCCGACGTCATTTTAGATAACGCCAGCCTGCCGCTCCTTTTCCCCCGAGTCTTCCACTAAAACCACGCAAGACCGAGAGAGGAAAAGAGTCTTGCGGATAGAGTTATGTATGATAACCCGGAAGTGATGTAAAGCCACTTTTTCAACGACGTAGAGAATGAGGAAGAAAATAATAAAAGTGTCAAGCAAGAGAGGAACGCGTTAGTGATTTACTCACGGTATTCATTCACATTGGATTTTTTATTTTATTAATTATTCTCGAATTAACGGTTGGAAATCTTTTCCAATATTAAATATAACCCAAGTAGAGCCCAAGAATCATGTACGAAAATGTTAATTTTTATGAAAACTGCAAGTAAAATTTATGACGCGATTATTATTTTTTTTTATTTACAAAAAGACAAACAAATGTGTTATAAATGAAAAATTTTGAATTTTAACTGTACCGAATGTGTTTTTATCCAGCGCCATGTTAAAAATGACATAATTTCTGGAAATTTTTACATATCTCGACAAGAAGAAATTCATAACGATAGCGATAAATAAAATTTGTACATTTCTTCCTACGTTCCAGTACATCACGATAACTTTTACTGTGAATTCCAGTAAAAAACTTTGTTACTGCTTTTTCCGTGTAACGAAAATGTATATGTTTTTTTTTCTTCACAATAAAAACCAGTATAAATAAGTTTCAGTTATTTTTATTCGTCGTTTTGAATTCTCAATGAAGTCTATTACGTTTGTATAAATATTGCAACGATGTCAAAATTCTTTAAAATTGTGAACTCACAGGTTTGAAGTATTAAGGGCTCGTGCATATTCACGCGATAGGAATGGAAAAGTGGCACACGAGGAGGAGCAAGTTCGTGGTGTGAGAAACTGGACCGAGAAAGTGCATCTCGCACTCTACATCGCACATTCTCTCGGTGAGCAGAGTACAGAAGCTGTGCACATTCAGGGGGGACTCTCTGCATAGTGGAATGAAAAATACATAAGCCGCGCATGGAATTACGTAGATTTTTACATCTTCCCTTCGTCACACCTGTACGATTTTCCTATGATTCTTTCCTTCTTCAGTGCCGCTGAACGGAGCGACAAGACCACGCAATTATTTCCGTTTCATTTCGCATGCAGTACGAACTCGCGGGTTCCGCTTCCTCGTAGCATATTCAAATAAACCATTAAAATATGTGCGCGTCGTGGCAGTGATGCTCTTATCTTTTTATTCCTTTTTCTTTCTAACATTTTTTTATTTTTTTATTTTTTTTATTTCACCGCAATTTATAACTGTACTCTTAGATGGGCTCCACGTTTCCTACTTTCTATCATCTCTGTCGCTTTCTTCTTTCTTCATCACCTCCCTGTTGGTTCCCACAACCGCAATTGTCTTATTTTCCGGGCTAATGATGACTGTCTTATTTTACTTTATTTTCAAGCAAAGTTTTTCTGCCATTCTTCGATTTCGTTGGAAAGACTTGACTGAGAATTATTTCTTTTGCGCCATTTTTCAAAGATTTTTCTCAATTTAGAAATGAGCTTTTGACGTGCATTGTCTTTAATTGCGATTTGAATACTTTTTGAAAGCAACACGTTCTCTCTTTGACTGCCAATAATTGTTGAACGTTTCCAGAAGAATCTAATTTAATTTGCAATAGCGAATATAGCAGTAATTAGATAGCACCGACTTTGAGTTCTCTCCATTTATGACTCACGAGGGGGTTCGATTAATTTGAATGGTTTCGCCAGGCGCAAAAGCGACATAACCGACAGCCAAGAGTTTGCCATTCCTTTGGATTGGAACTAGGCATGTGGAACGAGTAGCTGTGAGAAAGCGTCGGCGCATTTTATCCTTCCATAGCCCTGCAATGCTTCTCCCATTCAAACAATAATTATTCTCCAATGGAATGAAAAGCATTCCCATTTCGAGGACGAAGCTAATTAGTCAAAATTGTTATAAAAGTTCATACACGTCGATCCGTCCAGGGTCCTTTAAAATTCCGAGGAGTTTGAATTTTGCTTCGAAATCTCGAGAATCTCGGATATTTCGGAATCTCATAGAGAAAAACGAAGTTCGTAAAAGTTCAAATTAACGAGAAATACAGCACCCAGGTCAAGATGTAGTTTCCAAGAAAGAAAATGATTCCGTCAATAATTTCAAGTCCTCTGGCGTAAAGATTCTTTGAATTATTTAATTGCTTCAATCGAGAATTATATTCATTAAGTTTATCAGATTTATTTGAGATTTATCCGAACAAGTTATGCACTAAAATAACAAAATCCTATCGTGTGATAAGCTGCTCCAACAATCACTAAGAGTGATAATTAAATTTTGATCGCAGTACAGTGCCACCGCTAGGAACACAAGAGAAGCTGACCGTGTTGTGGGTCCGAACAAAACGAGTACGGAAGCGTCAGGAATAACGATAATGAGAAGAGGGCAAAATTGAGCGAGAAAGAGAGAAAGGGAGAGAGGAAGGAAAAGGAAGAGAAGCTTCGAGAGATTGAAGGGAGGAGAGTTAGCGGAAGTGAAGGGACCGGATGAAAGCTGAAAGATGATGAGAAGAGAGAATTGACAAGGGGGCTCTTTCACTCTCCAGTCCTGCACGCCTCGCTTGGCGTGACAATCAGAGTGGTCGTCTCTACGTGGTGGGATCAAAGCGAGAGTCGACTACCACTCGTGTCTCGTCGTACCTCGTTGCCGGTAGTTGGGTTATCCTCGTGTCTATATATTTCCAAGTATATATATAGTTATGAAGTGTACACAGAGATGCTATGTGTATGAAGATGTGTGGTCAGTTTTGCTCATCCGAGAGCTTGCAGCATCGACAAGTATACATCTATAACGTTGTAGGTTCTTCGACTAACGCGTATGCTGTTCCAACTTAATGCACGAGAACCACGAGCCCGAGGTAAAATAGGTTTGCGACCACGGACAACTTTGTTTTCACGTCAGTTACTCAGCTTCATTCTCTGCCCTCTCGCTCTACTCATTTGCGCTGCTGCATTTGCACTACTACATTTTATTTTATAACAACGTGACGTGCATTATGACGTTTCCCACAGAACAATAGCGTAGCAAACTTTTTTAATTGTGTAGAGAAAATAAAGAAGGATTAAATTTACAGACGCATCTTTAATTCGCAATCCTAACACGAAATGTATTCGTGTCAGGTTTATTCTTCGAACGGTCGCGACTTTGTAATAGTTCTGTTGGATGTGTGTACATAGGAGTGTGCCGTGGGAAAACAAAGGAAGTTTCGACGTCAACGTTAACCCCCCATCCCCCGGGGAATGTTGTCGACAAAGCGTTAAGAGAAAATCCAAAGGAGAAGAGCCATGCGGCAGATCTGAGTATGGGGGCGTGGGGGCCTAAAGGCAGGAAATTACGTCTCCGGACATCCGTTCGTTCAGCTTCAGAACACAACGATCTCTCCTGAAGCTTTACTGTCTACCCTGGTGCTTTTGCTCCAGTCTAAACAAGAAACGAGAAATGCCCAGAGCACAAGGAGGGCTTAAAGTTTGATAGCTTACAATGGACAGCACTGGTCACTTGGTCAAAAGAAGTCTTGAAATTTTTTTAAAAACATTACATTAATGCATCCGGTAGAAAATATCGTCGTCTTAAATGTAATAAAGTAGCAAATTTATTACAATAAATTTTATAAACTTCCCAAATAAATTTTCATGAAAAAAAAATAAAATTTTATCATACAAGAGATTTTAGTGTATTGACATGAAAATTTGTATTTTTCTTAATAATACTGACAAAATTTCAAGCTTTCTCCGCAGTTTCTATTACTGGACGGTAATTTTGCAATTTTCATTCTCTTCATTCACATCTGAAGATTATTCACGTAACGGACCCAAATAATTTGCGATCTATCGTATATTCCTTTGGTAGGATTTTCAGGATGAAGTTTACTTTTTCTTTCCAGGAAATCCAGAGGGAAAAGACGTGTCTTGAAATCCCTCTGGAAATCCATGAAGTATCAATGATTACCTCTGGAATGTTAGGCGATCGACAGTTTCAAGAGTTTCTTCGCTTTTCATTCCACATTCTTGAATCAAAGGATTGAATTAATGATCCGTCGAATCAAAGAGAGTCTTTGAACCTTTGAGCCTTAGTTAGGACCCATAAGGCACCGAATGTTGTTGGAGATGGAAATCTTTTACTTCAGCCTCGCCCATAGCTTTGCTTAAAAAGTAGATTACTATCTTTTCCGCCTCGTACCAACGAGCAACATAAAATTTGCATAGAAACGATCATCAATCTACTTCCGATTTTTTCGAGGTAATCCTTCGAAAAATCACGCAATTCGTACGTTCTAGAATCCGAGAGTTTTCGAGAGAAAGAAAGCAATAAGGAAAATCCAAAGAGATCTCGGGCATCCCTGATATTCTATTTGATTCCCTAAGGGTTACACCGGCAATGGGGGCACGCCGATAGTAAGCATCCCCGTAAAATTGACTCGAAATCAGTATACCTCTCGAGAATAACCGATTCTAGTGGAATGGAACGAAAGAGGCTGCGACGCGTTGTGGATGGTCGATGAGGAAGATTGCCTCTCCAAGTCTCGTTCGATTCGTTGGGTTAAATTCTTGTATGGTTGGGTCACTCTCATTCACCTTTTTCCGAGAATTTCAACGTCAGAGTTCAAATCCGGTGATTTCAACGCACACATCCATATATATACAACGATGGCGAGGACTATTCTTAGAAAATTGGAAATGAAAGCGAGGTAAACGGTTCTGAAGGACGACGAGAGCTCTCATGAAATTTTCTATTTCGTCATTCGGTAAGCCGAAATACCTGCGAGAGACGATGAGGATATCAAGAGAAAATCGTACCCGAAGTGTGAACATTTGGCACTTTCATCGTGGTTATTGATAGAGAAATCGTCGAAAAACGACCCTCGTGCTTCCTCCTCACGATATGATCGTCATTTAATGAAAAGCTTGAAATTATCTTGAGTCGAAGTTACCACTGAAATCTAACGAGTGAATCGAGGTGTCAACAGGATGGATATATACCGTGAGAGGATTGACTGTCGTTGAAATATGGGTGCCGAACGACGACGCTGGTCCATTTCCGACCTCAATGAGGTTCTACGACTCAACCACCATTTCTATACAATCCGAAATTATAACTGAGTTGAAGCTACATGTTGAAACCACTTTTGGTGAATGCTACGGAATGTGAAGGCGATCAGGCATAAACGTTCACTAGTTTGCACTCATCCCTACCTCCCGATCCACTTACCACAAAACTATTCGATGTGCTGAATTACCGGACCGAATGAAAAGCAGACGTATCAAAAATGATGCTACTTCCTACGAAGTGAATTCGTGTGGCACCGGATATCAAGAATAAAAGCGATTTATGATGGCGGACAAGTCGAAGTTGGATAGTAATCAGAAATAGTAACAACTCTGACATCATTACACGAATTCAGGTTAAGAGTCAGCGAACGAACGTGTGGCCTTGATCCGAATTCCACAAACTCAATAGTGGGACGAACATTAAATAGTTCAATTAAAATTACCGTTTAACTGTTAAAAGTTCCAAAACATTTCCTCCTACATGATTTTGATAAAATCACCTATTCAAAAAATGTTCTTTCACAGTTCACGGTATTACAAAAGGTTCCATTTTGCTGATGTCTCTAGTTGTAGATTCGGTAGTAAGCCGAAATATCCAGGAAAGAGACAGCACAATAGATTCGCGTTAAAAGGGTCGTGGAAGAACGTAGATTGGGTGGTTAGAGTACTCACCTTGGGTTTCCACGAAGAGCTGCGTGGTGAAGAGCGTTGAAGCCCGTGTTGTTGGTGCGGGTGATGTCTGCTCCATGGTCCAACAATAGAGCCAACATGTCGTCCCGTTTCTTAGAGATTGCATCGTGAAGGGGAGTGTCTCCTTCGGCGTCCTGTAAACCAAAAAAACAACCGATTCGTACAACTTTACATCGTGGTGATTTTTATCATTGTTTTTTTCTCTCGTATTGTCAATTTTTCTGACGTATAACTTGGTCGGTGTATTTCTCGAAAACATTCTGAGATTCTGTACGTTTGTTCCATTTCGGATTGGGTAATTGTTTCTCTACAATTCTAAACAATTTTAACCTATTCTAAATAATTACCGAAATTTCTATTTATTTTAAAGAGCCTTCGAGACGCAGTAATAAGTAAGGGTTCAAAAGACCTTTCTTATGACTGTGTTGGCGCCCGAACGAGGTATTTTTTTCCAAATTCTGGTAATACCGAAATTTCGATACGGCAATATTTTTCCCGCACAGCTCCTTTAAGACAACGGATTGCAAAAGAAGAAAATCTTTACGTTAAATGAAGGGAATTTTATTTTAGGGAATGATTATTAATCGACATGAAATATAAAATTGGTTGAGAAATACAGTATAGAACATTGTGATGAAATTTCTAAATTTTAACAGAATGGATGGAATGGAGTTTAGTGTTAGATATATTCGGCTCGTTGACAAAGTCTTAGAATGACTTGTCTCCACAAAGTCTATAGTTTTGAACTGTTTTAGAAAAATATTTTTCTCGAGGGTGGAGATTCAGAAAGGTTTTTAATAGTGAAGTCATAGAAAAAAATGTCGCTGACAATCCGAGACGGAACAACGTGTAATTCACTGTTCCGTGCAGGAACATACATATCTTTTGTTCTGAGTCAAAAAAATGGCCAAAACGGACAATAGTTAATTCTCCTGACAGTATTTCGAAAGAACCACACGAACATTATGTAAAACTCCATATTCGTTTTACTCGTTAATAATAATTTGTGATTTTTCATATTATTAATGTTCATTTTGCGTTCATTTAATATTTATTATTTTTATTATCCCCTTCCATATTCAATCGATGCTCTTTGTCATAGTGCGATGAATAGGGAATGGTCCTATTACCATCGGCAATGGACTAGAAGCATGTAGAAAGCAACGAGAGCGGAGCAATCGAGGACTGCCTCCCCTGAGCCTCCCTCCAGCAAACCCATCCAAGTCAACATGACCAGGCGAATGGTCTCTAATGGCGAGAGTTTTCGAACCCAACTGGACAAATAATGGAGGCATCAGGCACAGATACTTTATGGGTCCAGTTGGAAAAATCCTTTGTATAACTCCAATAACCGTGGGAGATAAATCTAGGAAGCGCTTTGGCTCCAACCAAGTCCAGCAAAAGCTTCTACATATATGTATGTGCGGGCACGACACATACACACACACGCCTATGTGTATATCCTATGTACGAAGGTATTGAACGAGAAGGAAGCACGAAACGAAGGGCTGGTTCAGACATGGGCAGGGCAGGTAGCTCCTATCACGTGCTACAAAAGCTGGCAATGTGTCACTCGCTTTCGCGCGGTAGGACATTTCCCGAACTTGGAGCATTCAAGCACACTATCCACGGAGTCCGGTAATGGTAAATGGGAATCGCTGGAGAAGCAAGATCGTAGTCGAGGGCAAGCCTGGAGGCGATCCAATGAAAAATATAAAAATCAACATATCGATTTTATCGATTTCGATTCCACCATTGAATCATGCTTAGATTCCATCGATGTAAGTTTCAAACTGAAATAATGATACAACATTGACGAACAGTGTTAAACGTTTTTTCCTAACATCTTATGATTCTAAGCTGTAATACAGAGCCATACGAATGAGATGCAAAAACGCTAGTGTAGACAGGATCGTTGTAATATAAAAAAATATTACAGAACTTCGATTTTAAAGAATTTACCCAGAGAGATATAAAAGGATTTCCATTTCCACCGATAATCGTCGATGTGACATCAAGTCTAGGATGTAGCCTTCAAATGAAGACGCGTTGGACCGAAACCGGTTACATGGGAAACTCCCACGTCGTTGGTCTTTCTCTCGTTCTTCCGCTGCATTGCAGCTGGAAAACTTGCAATCTCCCATCCATAAAGACCATCTTCCTCCTCGGAAACATTACATTCTCTGCTTTGCTTGTATACCTCTTTGGAGAGCACTTACATAGCACTTTTTCTTATCTATATCGTAGTCTGTACCTCCTACGCAGTTACAGTAAGGAGAAAAAGAAGTCGTTTCTCCTGAAGGATACTCAGTACCGCATGAACATTTTTCTGTCTCTTTTTCTATCTCCGTGACACTCCTCGCTTCTTGAATAAACCTCCGCTACCCTCATTTATATTTTCTTTCAGAGCGCGTTCTTCCACTTGGCCGGGGTTTGTCTAAACCTGATTAAATCTTTGGCATGATTCGAGCATTAAACAGGATTATTAAATTCCGAGATTGCTGATCCAAGCGATAAATAATATGAAGTATAAATAGGACAAAAAGGCAATTACATTGAGTGCCTCGAAAATTCTAAGCTATTCCGGAGGACATTCTAAGCGAATGAGAAATCCAAGTGGACACACAAATACAAATGAGAAGAGACACTGGTAAAACTGCTGAGCGAATAAGTTGTGAAGAGTAGATCTTGAGCGAACAGGGAAAAGGAAAGTTGGAAAAGAAACAATCCAAGGAAGACGAAAGTGTGGGAGACAATCAGTGTCTTGGAAGAGCGAAGGGAGGAGGAGCGAAAGGGTTTTTGAAGATACGACTTAGTGTCGATACCTGGCACGGGATCTAGATAGGGTGTAATGCCGCTAGGATACTGCGGAGTCTGCAGAGTCGTGAGGACTTGTACGTTTCTACCAGACGAAGTAAAGAGACGTGCGGGCTTAAAGGAAGTCTCAACGGGATCGAAAGCTTGCTGATTGCACCGCAAATATTGACGTGGCTAATTCTCTCTTCGGTGTCCCTGCTCGTACTCGCTGAACTCAGACAAACCCATCTAAGGTGACGAACTTTGTACTAATGAGGGCTTTAAGACGTCACGAAGACGGTTGGAGAAACGCGATTTACTGGGAGATATACAACGACGGGGTCGTCTCTGTACACGAGTATTAGCCCCGACAAATTTTCATCATCGTTCTAACGGATGAGGATGAAGGATAAAGACCATGTCAGCTGAAAGATACATCCAATGCGGATTTGTGAGACAAGTTTAGATCAACCGAAGAATCTACAAAAAAAGAACAGAATAAAAAAAAGGGAAGAAGAGAAAAAGAAACGGTGTATATAAATATAAATGTGCAAGTGTGTCTTCCTATGATTGCAAGCTTCCACCATGGCAAGAGTAACGTTATACAAGTGAGAGGGCCGCAGCAGGAAGAGTGATGGGAGAGAACAAAGTCTCCAGTTTCCACGTTTTCGAAGGAAGGTCCGGGCAGTGCTGAACTGGAATCAGAAACCTTTTGCTCAATGTGCTGTAGAGGTCACGAGGTATGGGTGGATAACGAGTCTGCACTCACCGGAAAAGGGTATGAGAAAGGAAGGAAAAGAAAAAGAGGTCTTGGTTGCTTGCAGGATCGAAACGAGAGGCTGCTCCTTTGGAGGACAGTGGTATGGATGGGCTACAAAAGAAAGGTACGCCACCGGTATGCGGGTCGTGTTCGAAGTCGTCTCGGTTCTGCAGAACCGTTTGGTACGGGCTATCGAAAGACCTGTAAGAACGCCAGAACTCCACAAAGCGTAGAGAGCAAAATGAGGAGAAAGAGAGAAAGAATAAGAAGTACAAGAAGAGGGACGGGGAAATACAGAAGCTGACTCCATGTGTTTTACACTGGACTTTTTATTCGCCCGACCTTTCCTCATCGCATACATGCATCCACTAGTGAGCGAAACTGTACAGCAGCAACTTTAATATGAGCTACAGTAAGACCGATTGAGTGTTAAGAGTCGGCCAACTCGTTATCCGAGTTGTAGCGTGACTGGGTTATTCAATTGCCGGAGTGAGTCTCGTGGCTACCGCGATCTTTGACAAGCAGCAAAATTGTCGAGTCGAGGTGAATGTAGTTGCGAGAGGAAGGGAGGCACAAAAACCATGATTATACTTTTTTCCTGTCATGTTCGTTTTTTTCATCTTGGTCGTAACAAAGTTGGCAAGTTTAATGTAAACGAGAATAATATAATGAGTATGCTCTTTTGCAGTTACGTGGTTCCCATAATATTTTCCAGGGGTAGTACACGAGAGTGCTAGAGAAAGGTCCACTTCCATTTAATCAATCAATGACCCCTGTTGTAAATATGTTTACGGAACCGATATGGCTCAATATATTGGGTCGAGCTCTATTGATCGTTAAAATTAGTTACATGATGCGTTATATCAGAACGACTGTGTCAATAAAATTGGACATGGAGATATTGGTAGAAAGATACGAGGCACTGACGAGTTATGAAACAGGCGAAGCGTAAAATAAATGCAGCACTACGCTCGAAGGATGCCCTAAATGAGGAAGGACCAGACCGAGCCAACTGTGTCTGCCTCTGCCTCTGCTTCTCTCTTTCTCTCTCTCTCTCTCTCTCTCTCTCTCTCTCTTCT
>JABSMR010015539.1:0-10544 GCA_018902295.1 Dusona sp. PSUC_FEM 10030013 | reverse complement strand
CGGAAAGGGACTAGGAACGAGCTTTTCAGCCTCGCCGCTCGGTGATAGTAGTGGCGATATCGATTGGCTGTGCTGATTTTGTGCGCCGCCGTGTCAGCGTGGTACACTAGCGCGCGTGTTTCGAACGCCGCTCTCGTTTGTTTACGTTGTCGCGTTCGGTGTTGTGACGCCCGGGTATCGGGACTTCGGCGTTGTGCAGCTCCGGCCCCGTTGACTCAAGAGTGGTGATCCGGGGCTCGAAAAGTGGAGGATCGTCGCCTCGACGCCGTAGGGCTACGGAAAATCTCCAGAGTCGAAGTAATCGGCCTGGAGAACGAAGACCTCGGTGGTATTTGGCGGTTAGCCCGCACGACTTGGCTCCTCCGCTGTCTCATCGTTGTTGAAAGGGAGATTCCTCCTTCACATTGGGTGAATTCGCTCCTTTTCGTTGTTATTGGCATTCCTAATTGTTTGGGGCTCGTAAGGGATTGATAGGAAAATAATAATTGGGGAGGGATGACGGGGTTGGGTTAAGGACAAGGGACTTAATTATTCCTTTAGCTGTTGTTTCGTCTCCGGCGAAGTGTAACGACGTTCTTCTTGGCGTGGACACCATCTCATTCTGGCTCGATATCTTCAGGTACGAGTCAATTTGAAGATCCTCGATGAATAGTGCGAGGTAGCTGTCCCCCGAGGCACGAGTATGAAAAAAAAAAAGTCGTGCTCGTTATCTAATTAACGCAAGGACTCGATAGGAAGGGTCTCAAGGATAGGGAGGATTGTTGACAATAGGACTGGAAAAAGTACGCGAAAGTGTCTCGCAGGATACTGTACAATAAAAAGAAAACTTACAGGCTAGAAAATGTGAGTGCCGACGAGGGTTGTGGTGACTCCACCACGACTCAGGTAAGTATAGGTAAGTTGCAACGTTACAATGCGCAGACCCACATACTACAATACAGCAGATATACACCGAGTAGGGTGGTTTTTACTTCGCGCCAGATTTTGGAGTGGCGCGATATTGGGTAAACCGACAGAAAAATCAATGCGTACAAGCTAGCACAGTTACCATGTGGTATAAACTGCCACGAAAACATCTAAAGAAGGTAAATGAAAGGGGGATATTCGGTTCCTTTTTTTTTCCAAAACCTAAACCCTTTTCTTCAAATTCTTTCCATCGTTATCGTATATTATAACATATTTTGTAATGAAAGGCATACTCGATTTATAACTCCGTATGAAGAATTTGCTTAGTAGAAAAAAAACATGAATCGTGTCTTAGAATCTCCGGTTACAACTGTTGCACTGTGAGGGATGATGTCCGGTGTTTTTAATTACGCTCGACCGCTTTTCATTAATCGAAGAAAATTTCATTTATGTGAAATTAAAAGTAGAAATACTAACCGTATGGTTATAAGAAAATGATATAAAATACAAAATCTGAAATTAGTCAACACGGTACCACAAGAAATGTGCAGTTTGAAACTTGCATGAAAACTCTGATTGCTCTTCTCCTTCTGCTCGTAATCAGAGTTTTGTCCAACATTTGAGGGAATAATATTAACGTTAGGAACTTCTGCCAATATGTGCTTAACTATATTTACTTTTCGTACGTCACGAGAACATAACGTGAATGGAAAATAGGTTGACTTCTGGATTCTAAGACATTTTGTATATAAAGTTATGAAACATAGTGTACAAACGTGCTACAAAAAGAACAAGTTACATCGGTGCACTATTTTAAGCCTCAGCACCCATGTCGAGTTTTGTTTAGCTAAATATTTTAAACGCGTTGGAAAGATAGAAAGTTGAAAGCGATATTCTGCAAGTACCCCGAGGGAACGTTGATTATTTTCTTACTGCTTAAGGCATCTACAGCGAGGAAAGGAGGAAAAGAGAAGAGAGGGAGGGAGAAAGGCGTTTACCTTCTGCGTAGAAAAGCTTCGTACAGTACAAAAGACTGCTCTTGTGTTGTGCAAGAGAAGCTGCCAGGATGGCTGGAGCCCGGGTGAGAGAGATCGAAAGCTAGAACGAGTGAGGAAATAAAGGAGCCCCGAACATCCTATTCTAGAGCTTTTTGAAAGTTTCCCCTTGTTCTTTGTTCCCCTTTTCGTGTTTATAGATATACATTTATACATATATTGTACGCCGTGACACGTTGGTTTATATCAACCCTGGTTCTTTATAGCAGCCAAACATAAATTAAGATGTGGCAACACGTGTATGCGTGCCTTTTATTTCATTTCGAACTGACTGTTCCTATTGAATCGTCTAAACCTTCCATTGTTACTGTGCGAATCTATTTTCATCAACGAGATCTACGGACCTAGGGAGCTTTCATATCGGAACTTCGTAAGCGAGTATCACCTTTCAATCAACCCTGTCCATATCCTCGAAAAGATACATTCATAGTACACAAAAGAAAGAAAATCATCTGGAACGGACTTTGTACTAATTTCAATTTTAACATGTCAATATTCTGGCTGTGCTGTCTATTTTTAATATGACATCTAATTACATTGAATTTTGAAATTTCTATAGAAAGGAAGTTCAATAAAACTCACAAAATCACTAAACGTTGAAAAAACGATACGATATTGAGACGGAATAGCGCGAGACGTCGCTAAATAAGCGATACCTTGGAGCTCAATCAATCGTACAAAATTATTTTCCAATGGCAGTGAATCCAAACGAATGTGACAGAAGTAAATTATGTTCACAAATCCATTCGTAAAAATCATGTTCTCAGAAATTGCACAAGTACTTTCCTTACCGATTGAGGTTACAACAACAAATGTTCTTGGCCAACTGTTTTCAAATTCATTGGTACAGAATAACCCATCGATTTCTCCGCTAAAAGGGATTTCGGTTTCTGTACGATTTCCCAGAACATCTGTTATATTCTCATCAAGGATTCACAGTAAACTATTCAACGAACAATATGGATTTCCGAACTTAACCATCTTCACGGGGTCGCCATTGATGAATGTGTATTAGTTCAGTTGGATACCTTGAATCACAATGTTTCTCAAACCACAGCTTACCAAGAGTCTCCTAACTTATTCCTTACCGTGTATTTCAATGACAACAAGATAAGAGTAGCCTCGGTTAGATGGAACTTTTCCCGAAAACAACCTCATCGCTGACCATCACGAGATGATCCTGCTGCCAAGTGGTTTTGCAGCTAGGTGCAACAAGAATCCTGTAGAGTGAGATAGAAATGTGAGAACTTCCCATGGTGAAAACCCACAAGGTAAGGATCCGGGCAGCCTGTGTGGTAGGTTAGAAAGGGGCAAACCACAAAACTCTCAACTCGAAATGGGATATTAATGTCCCGGTGGCTTGCAATCCTGCTGTTACTGTGTTGCCTCAACCATGGTCTCCGTTTCTCTACCTGGTTCTTAGTATTTACGGTCCTGAATAACCGAGAGCTTGGACGACATTTGAATCCCTAGCCACATGGAGGGTCCTTACGCGACAGAAAACCGGGCTCAACCTTCGCGAGGCTATATCCACGTTTAGAACCAATTACGTTGGTGTTACGGTCGCGTAACGATTCCTTCGTTCATTTTGTGCCATGTGAAAAATTCAGTCAGAAATACATTTCTTCGGATAATCGGCGCGTAGTGGAACAAGTGCAACCAAAATAAGTCATATACTAACAGTAAACTTTGCGCTATACTACAATGTCAAGTAACATTATATGGCAGTCCGGAGAGAATTATAACAAAAATATTGATAATCAAAAAAAGAACTCGTTATCACGCTCAGGAAAATTCGTTTGAGAATTTTTTTTTCGTAAGAATGTTTAAGATATTGCCTTCAAAATCCATAATCGGCGCTCACTTTTCCTTGGAGAAATGATGCGCTTGAAAATTTTATGAAATAGAACCAACGAGGATGATGAATCAAATACTTTCAAAAGATGTTCATTACAATACATGTTCATTCATTATTTATTTTTAATAGGTCCCTATTAATGAATAATTAGATATATCATTATAATAATAGGGTACTTTTGACTGTTCAAGAAATATACGAGCTATAGAGACTGACGGCTCGCTAGGCCTTAGAACGTTGGTGACAGTGGGTTGGTCGAAATTTCTCGTTAACATATGTGCTAACCATAGGCTATATCGGAGGGCTATATAATCTATGCTTTGGATCTTGCACAATGTATAGGCATATATCACCGCCGTCCCCCTGCTTTATACAATAATTGTAAGCAGTCCCACTGGACAAATCGCCGGTGAACGTATATACGGGCACATACACTCATAATATGAATTGATATTCTTTTTAATAATAAAACTCATTTGGATTATAAACCGATGTTGAAATGAGTCATACGTTAAGGCAGTTTCGGTGTATACTATATAATCATATTTACTATACCACTAACACAATGAAATAAATCGCATTGGTGAATTCATTAATCGATCAACGTCCTACCATTACCGAACTTCCGTCTATCTACCTCGACCTCTATTTATTTACTTACTGCGGATTAAATCTCTCAATTGAAATTTGGAATGGTTATTTATTGATTGCTCTGGATCTCTTGTCTCTTGTTACCTTGTGTTAGTCGTGATTACTCGATAACCGTTATACATTATTAACGTATTTTCATAGAGAGACTTATCCAATCCATCGGCTAATGAATTTGCAATTCTGGAAAAATCGGTGACGATAAAATAGCAAGAAAAATAATTGAATTCTCGCAACTGAATCTGGCCAACGAAATGGAATTTTTCTTTCGGATCGAAGATACTCCAGAAAGATAGAAAAAGCTCTTGGTGAGATTATGGCGGGTGGAGGGGAAACGTGCACGAAGAGGGAACCCCGAAGTAAGCAGGAAATTGGGATAAGAGGAGATTGGAAGAAGGGAAATATATGTCAAAAGAGGGGTAAGAATCTATATCTACCTTATGTCATATAGATGAAATGAGAGCGAACGAGAAATTGGGAGGGCGATATAGAGCAGAGAGCATCGGGGTAGGAGTGAATGGAAGGGGATAGATAGTACAACGAGGCTGATGCCACGGAGAGCCACTGCTACGCTAGGAGTAAAGAGTCTGCGGTATTTTAATATCTGACATTCCTGAAACCAGCGATCGTCTGACGTAGGACTACTCTACCAATGCCCGAGCCCCTTTGCACTCGAAGGTTTGCCCCTTATATGCAACTGTTAGAAATATAGATAGATCTGACCACCATCAATAATATGTAAACAAGTAAACGGGCGTTTACATTTCGATTATGTTTTTCACTCTCAATCTCAGTAAATAGTGATAAAAACTCTGTAGGAATAAATCGTTCCCACCTACAAACGAATATACTACGAGTTTCCATGTACGAGAAGTAGTGCAAGAAACAAGATAGACAGTTACAGAACCGCAAAGGATCAGATCATTCTTCACCAATGTCTCATAGTCGTTTTCCACGGGTATACGTAAAAACAAGTATGAGAAAAGGAACTTAAGTCCCAGCAGTAATTATAAAACATTACGACCGGACATTATCATCGTCCTAGGTGCTTTCCGTTCGTCTTGATCCCTCGTTTTCTTTCGGCAAGGATTTTTCCTTCGTACTGTGCTACGTTTTTCTGTAATTTCCGATCGTAGTCGTTTCATGAGGCAACTCCAACCTCAGTTTCTTCTATCGTAGAGCTTACATACATACATACATACATATATACAAAGACGTCAAACACATTGTTGAACAATGTTATCTCACTGGAGAGCAGGCAAGTAGAAAAAGGTATAAAAAAAAGGCAATAATGTTCAATTCAATGGACTGGTAAAAGATTCTATCGGACGATTTTTTCACCATTTCTCCTTTTCGCTCTTACAAACTTTCACTCGATTTCTTTCACGTCCTTGAATTTCTCATACACTAGACAAATAAAAACATGTGAAGCCATTTCATGAGTAAATTTTATCTGCTCTCTTTCTAGTATGGATTATAAGAAACTTTTTATGTAATAATTTTATTCATTAAGTATAATAAAATGATGATTTTTGGTAAATTATAATATAAAGGATGATAGGATTTAGGGAAGTATTTCTCCGTTCTGCTGATTCTCAATAATCTTAAAAAATAACGCCAATGATCACCCCTCGAGCTGTCTTACATGCCATCATTTATCCTCGTATATCCGTACTCAACTTGAGTCTGTGCTATCCTCTTGTTATGCTGTCTCCCAGCGCGAGTCCTTCAAAAATTCTTCCTGGATTCTAAAAAGACGAGAAATCGACAGGCTCGAGGCCTACAACATCGAATACGTTCATCCATTTTGACATGCTGTCTTCTTCGTTCTCATTCGTTTTTTTCCTTCCTAGCAATCCCTTCCTATCTCTCTATCTTTCTCAATCTTAGACTTACTATTTTTCTATATCGCCATACTTTCAGCATACCCCTCAAGAAACGATTTCTCTCTATTGACGAAGGATAGACAGCAGATATTTCTGGTTGTCAGTTCAAGAACGTAAATGGAGAATCTTTTTTAGCCTTTTTTCTTGGCAGGAGCTTTCAGTTCTATCGATTTAGCGGCTCTCCCGGATAGATGTGAAAGCATCAATCACTAGCTATGTGAATCCATGCCGAAGTAAAGTACACTGCGTAATCTGAGCCAAATCGACGATGCTTGTCTCTCACCCTCGAAAATTTGTCTTATCTTTATTTCGTACGCCTGTTACAACAATCGAATTCACGAAAACTTATTTATATTCGATTCAGACAATTTTTATAGATTAAATATTATATTCTCAAATACATGAGTGGCCAGTCCATGGGCATCACATGAAATAATTTGAAATAAAATTGAAAGATAACAGTTAAAACAAACATGTATGTAAAAGCTACAGGGCTCTCAGGATTGTCAGTGAAGAACATAAAATAATAAAGAATATCCGAGAGGGTGCGAGCCATCGAATCGTCCATTAGAATGACCCATATTTATAGTAGGGGTTCACACGGTTTGGGCGCGACGCATCCTCGCACTTCAATCCTCACAAATAAAAACTTCAGGTTATTCCATTTTCATCTCAACCTAAAGTTCTTTTGTGCCATAATATTTATGTTGGTATAAAGAAAATACATACTTCGATGTGTGGTGTTCATTGTAAGGAATTTTTTTAAGGCTGTAGGATGTTTGTCAACATAAAATGAAGAATAAGTATAGCCCCCCATTCTGATTTATTCTCCATCCTTCTCTCTGATCGTTCCGTCAGGATGAAGGAAACGTTTGGTAACGTATCCTCTCGTCTTTTATGTGTTTCCTCACACTATGGACCAAACCACGAACGATAAGTGCTCCGCCGTAGGGACCACGCCACTCTTCCGGTTTCCCCCTAACTCTTGATCTTTCTATCACCCTCTGACTTTCTAAGTCCATTGGAACAACAGCTCTCACTCAATTCTTTTTTTGCCTTGGTCGAATTGCGGCGTTTTAACGATGTTTTTCGTTCGGTGGATGAGTAGAACCGCTGCGCACTTTTGCAGACTTTTCCTCGGACATCGATCAAGCCCTGTTCCTCTCGCTGAGAGTACTAGTGATGAGCTGATATTTTTTCTTCCCCTTTAACACTTCTGTTCTCCTTCACGCCTTTCGTCAAGTCCTTGAACTCACACCAATTTTATTTTTTGACCTTTATTCTTTCTATTGATTCATATCTGGTATAATCCTTTGCAATTCCTTGCTAGTCAATTGTCTGTCTAAAAACATCTCGATAATAAACTATCAAATCGTCAATAAAAATACAATCCGTTATAAAATACAACAAGATGTATTTGTATATGACGTGGATTGCAGTTAATTAAATAATGCAACAAATATGAAAGAAATGTCAATAACGAGAAAGATATGAATAAAACGAACAACCGAAAATGTCAACAGAGTAAATTTACCACAGTTATTATCGAAAAATTGGCGATCATCAATCAGCAATGGGTATTCTCTATTGTTTGTTTCGCGTATCGAAAAATTTGGGTCTGTAAATTCTGTAGCGCACGTGCCACCTACGTGTACGTGTGCAGGGGAGTGTATGTGAATTGTGTGCGTACGTTCATGAACTGAGACTTTCTGATACATAAATTAAAGGTTCGTGTATAATATACACCAACGTTTATATATATATATGAAGCGTTACGCTGTGTTTTCTCCATAAAAAAGCTTTAGATTGCGATTCATCATCTAAAAAATCGAACATTGTAGTAAAAGTATAAAAACGTAAAAACCATTAGGCGTAGAGGGTTCCTAACATAGCGGCAGCGTGGGTTGATGGACCCGGAAGAACGAATGAAGTATACCATAGGAAAAGACTAAATGACCTTTCGTATCATCTACGCCTTCGTCCCTCGGTAGTCATTCGGGCGAGAGTACTTTTTCGTGGGCTAATTTTGGACTGAGTCGCTTTGACATTGGAGAAATTCAAAGCCTCTCTTGAGTGTAGTGTCGCGATGAACTGGAAGAGAAAAAAGGGACTAATGTAAAATGTACACGAGATGAAGAAAAGAAGAATAGAACATTGATGGAAAGACAGCCTCTTTTTCAACCAAGTTCCGAAACAAGGAAGGACACGGTGAAGTGTAAAGCTGAAAAAAATAAAAAAACGTCAGCGGAAAAATGTAGTTTCAGATATGCCACAACAAAGCGTTTAGGATAGTACGTAGTTTGGTTAAACTCAAAAAAGAGACAAAGCGTTACATAAAAAAAAGGCAAAAGATAAAGCGATGCAGAAAGACAACCGACAATTAAAGTCGGTGCACTTAACCCTGAGGGAAAAAGGCGCTTTTCGTGACCTCGCGTGGCACGTGAAACGAGGCGGTGGCGTGTCTCTATTTTGCCACAGTAATGCTCGACGACTCTTTTACAATTGATATATTACAGAGGAAATTCCGTGTCAAGTCGAGACGCCTTTGATCGTTGCGAAAAATAAAAGTTGCAGCGACGAAACTGCCAAAAACAAAATACTCTGTTTTCCTTTCTTTTTTGCTCTCCTCCTTTTCTTATCTCTATTTAATGCGATTAACCATACAAATTTGGCCGAAACCATTCACTTCGTAAAAATGGTTCATTAATAAAGAAAATCAGTCTAGTGACGAAAGCCAGCTTAGCCGACAGGGAAATGACGAGTCACATTCCTTTTCTCTCAACTTTTATCTGGTTTTTATTTTCTGTTTATCTCTTTCATTAGATAGCTTACCGTCTCAATGGAGCTTCCATAGCACGCCTCAGTCCATAGGCTATATCGATACACGAGCCATGAAATGTTGCTCTATTTCAAGAAGCAAAAGCGAAGGTATGAATAAAAAATATGACAGAAATTATTTATAGATAGACGAATGACAAAAGCCGATTTCATTGGAGATGGTGGCAAGATTAGTTTAGAATTGCTCATATTCATGCGCGTTGGGCTGCAGGGCAATTAAAGGGCACTCAAAGTAGGAAAAAAAGGACAACGTCTGAGAGCGAGTCACTAAAACTGATATTTTTCCCATTCCCTTATTCCTTCATCTTCTTTTCATCTTATCAACAAGGATTAAGTTCAGGAAGACTGCCGCAATCACTTCGTTTTATAACGAAAAAAAAAATTAAAAAATTGTAAAGCTAATAGGATGCGGAACTGCTGAGCAGGAATACCCCCTGCTGGTTTGACACTCTGGAAAATTCCTTCCTTCTCTCAGGAATTCCCAATTATACGATTCCCGTGTGACGGGAGATAAAATTCATGTGTAGAAGAGAACGGAAGACAGAAATGACAAAAAAGGTGGAGATCGAGAGGCGAGAAAATTTCGCAGATTCCGTCTACGATAGATATATATAGAGAGAGAAAGAGATGTATACATATGCATGTTATATACGTTTACTATATGTATACACTCGAGAATGCCAATTCGTTTCGACGTTTCCACGAGTTTGCCCCGTTGGGAATACCTTCAAGACAAGGATTAGGTTTTTCGTGCTGGCTCTTGCTTTCCCCACGCTACTTTTTTCTCGCTTCTCTTCTATGTGTTTTTCTATGCTTGTGTGAGACTGTGTATGTGTGTTCCATGCTGAGACAGCGAGTCAAGAGATAACTGGGAGATTTCGATTGATGAAATGTATGTAGACATAACGGAAAACTCTTGAAAAACTTCCGTAACATACAAAATAGTGACTTTTCAAATAAATAGAAAAATAAAATTAACATTTTCTTTTTAATCGAATAAAATATTTTACGAAATATAAATCAAGCGTACTTTTAATTTATCAGATAGAGTATTTTGTACTCAATTCAGGTTAACACGGATTGCATCTAGAACAGGAACTTGTCCATTATGAATGAACCCACTAGACGATGCTCTCCATGAATTCAACTTCGCCCTATTATTACGAAATGATTTTTAGTAGACCTGGGACGACGGCAAATTCGGATAATTGCGTTTACATGAATTTACTCGTCTCTTTTTAAATAATTCATAATGGAATTCGGCATTACTCGCATTCTCTCTCTCTCTCTCTCTCTCTCTCTCTCTCTCCCTCTCTCTCAGTATTCTCTCTTTCTCCCTTTTTTAATGTAAAG
>JABSMR010015528.1:0-10544 GCA_018902295.1 Dusona sp. PSUC_FEM 10030013 | reverse complement strand
TCTATTGAAATATATAAAGGAAAATACAAAGTTTTGAAAAAAACCAATAAATAATATCTTGGGCTTATAACAGGTTAAATTTCTTTTTATATATGATATATTATGGCAGCTTCATATTATAAGACAAAGTTTAATCGAATAGTGATTAAAAAATAATGATAGTATATTTATTGAAAGAATATCTATGTTTTAAAACAGACAATCAATAAATATATAAGTATATAAAAAAACAAAACACCGATGGAATAAAACGAGAGATGCGAAAAGGGAGTTTGTAACACGAGAAGGTGCACGCATTGACATGGAAAGGTCTATCTCTCGTGAAGCGGTGAAGACTTACTTCCGGCGGATGTCGAGACGTGCCCGTCTTTCAAGTCCAGACACTCGGCTATACACATATGTATAGCGTGTGTCAATCCTTTTCTCTCACTTTTCGCTTTTTCCACGTTTTTCCTGTATAGATTTCGAGGACAATAAACCAAAAGAAAGGGAAACAAAAAGGTAGAGAAAGAAAGATGGCTTTTCCTTTCTTTGGAATAGTCACAAAAAAAATTCCGCATCGGTGATAAAAGTAACGCAAATAAAAACAGAGATGGAAAGGCATTGTCAAGGTGAAAATTTATTATATTCCAGTTCAATCTACGTGGCTGAATTTATAAACGAATTTACGATGAATAATATAATTGCAACGTGTCTATATGTATATAGATGTGAAAACTCTCGTCTTTAATCCAGGTTCGAAGTTTGAGGAAGGTGAAACGAAAATAAAGGAATTGGAAGAATGCAGGTCAAGATTAAATCGATCTTTTTAAAATATAGAATAGACCCTGTCGATGCGGGCTTGCTCCTTAACCTGGGTTAGCGGACCTTTTTTTATAGGCCCGGTACTCGAGAAATAAAAACTTTAAACAATGCCTCTATGTATATGTATGTATACAGAGATATTTAATCACAGGTATATGTGGAAAGAAAAAGTACATATGTACCTTTATATATAGTCGTATTCTCGGAGATAAGAGGAACTGGTTGAAACTTTGTTCGCACGGAGACACGTTCGCAATAAAAAGAGAAAAAGGAAAGAAAAAAAAAATGATCCTTCACCATCCCGATATAACCGAGAGAGCATCGTGTAACAAAAGTCTCGAAAGTCCGTAAAGTCGTGACTCTGGCAACGAGAGTCAAGTACGTGTTTCTGTGTGAAATAAATATATGTTTATATCTATATATACATATGTATTATTACTCTATTAGCACCGTTGTAACTTGCGATTCGGCCGTGAAACCGCGGTGAAAGTAATCCGCGGCAACGCATGAATATATAAATACGTGTAAATGTTGACAGTTTGCAGGGCGGTAGCGTGGTCAGTGATTAAAAACGCATTGCATTATGCATATGTACTTAATTTTCATTCATTTCGCTCGGACGAATGCCTCTTGATGAATTTCAATGCAGATTTATAGCGAAATTGAGTGTTATAATAATGTGCAGAGGGCCATGATCGGGTTCTGTCATGTGCAAGACACAAATCTGATTCACTGTTTTTTTCTGTTTTTTTCAAAGTTCTTTGTTCAGAAATGTTCTTTGACAAGCTAAAAACGATCGTGTTCAAGCTCCACAGGCGGAATCCGAGCAGAAGGTTCAACACGATTCTTCAGGTTCTTGTACGAACGTCGGAGAGACGGACAGACACGCATGCCACGGGAGAATGCCCGGCATCCTGCCAGAGGCCTCAAACTTGATCGTGAAAGAGAGAGACACGAAGAGAAAAGACAAAGACGAAGGTCCAGGGTACAGAAAATACGAGTATTGTAGTGTGCAAGTTTCCTGCATTAGTTAGAAACGTTTGAAGAGATCTATTGAACGGAGGCTATTTTTTAATGGTTTAAATTCTTTAAGAACTATTTGGTTTTCAAAAACAAGGCGCAAAATTTTAAATTAAATTGTTTCGTGGTGAGGGCTTAAGAAAATATTGACTCATAATTCAAAATTTTGTAACGTTGAAAGTCTAGACTTGAATGAAAAATGAAACAAATTTTTAATATCGTAAATTTTGACTCTTTCATCTCTCTCGTTCACAAACGCTTATAAAATATTCATTAATCGTAACGCAAATGACCATAGAGTTCAAAGATTCTCTCGCTTCAAGTATTTGTTTTTGTTCAACCCCGTAATAATTCCCACATTGCTACGTCGCGGGTGACCGTTCACTGGTCACGCGATGAGTCAGCCGCGGGACAAGTGTCGAAGGAAATGCTGGCGATTGAGAAGAAGTGGTTACGTCATCGTTGCTTCACGGCGACAATGATGACAATCGTACCAATTCAAACGGATCTCTTTCGTGACACCCGCGTCGTTGCCCCTTTCCATCATTTTATTTATGTATTATTATTGCCATTATTATTATTTATTTATATTTCAAGTAAATAGTTTCTATAAAAATGTTCAAAGTATTCTTTTCCTGCATTTTTTTCCGTTTCGGAAAATATTCATTTCAAATGACAATCAAAGAAAAAACGTTGCAATAAATTCAGACATTTTTCCCATCCTGGATGGTAATTTGCTATTTTTCTCTCCAACCATTGATGTATGTTGAATGAGAAAATATTTAATGACGTATGTTTGCTTCAATCTGTTTGACAAATCAATATAAATGAACGCATCGTTCGTTTTTGTATGCTCATGCGTCTCGACATGGACAAAAGACTCCGCACAATTTCTAAAGATCGAAACAAACGACAAATTGAGAATATTACGAAAGCCCCAATGTTTGCGTCCCAGTTCTTTCCGTTTTGGCCTCTTGTCTTGTGTACCGTGTGCAGCAGCTTGCAGATGCACTCGAGTGCATCTCCCTGCTTCACGATACGCGCGATTTTCCGTGAAATCTTTGCGTTGAGGGACGAGAAACGCGAAAGAGGGACGAGGCTACGAGTAAACAACTTTCACCGTGTGACCGTTAATACACGAATTTTTTAATTCAGAAGTCATGAAAATAACAAGAAATAAGATTCGGAATGAGCGCCTTGGTTCGTGCAACAAATAAAAAAAAATTATTACATTTTTGAATATTACTCTTGGCTACAAAATATAAAGAAATTATTTATCTGCAAGCTCAACGTGTTCAAATAAATACAGAGCGTCAGACATCTCTGGTTCGTAATGAACAATTGGGCTTACGTGAAAGCACGCGATCATCAATTTTCGTCGAGTAACTGGAGGAAGCACGTACGGATGATAAATCGTATTCATGAGATTGCAGTAGGGCGAATGATTCGGATAAAATTCTGGAATGAATTAATCGCAAAGAATTGTTTATTTTTTATTATTTGAACAAAGGATTGGCTTTGAGATGGCGTACAGGGACGAGAGAAACGTCGTTTCGAGCGGGTTATTTCGCTATATATTCGCGGGTGGTGTCCGACGTGACGTCGCGACGGTCGAGACGCCCACGAAATTGTTGCGTCCCAAGGCCATCCCATGCTAATAAAATTTCGCCAGATATTCATCGTCGAATTTCTACTCCCTCAGTCAGATCTCTATAGCAACGGAGCGAGTTTCTTAATCCGCAAGTTTTTCGATGTCTTATTCCAAACCTACTACCTTCAATTTCAAAGTTACCGAAACAGAGAACAACCATTTTTTCCTCTTTTTTTTGCGGTATTAATAAAAAAAATTCTAATCGTCTAGAAGTTGGAGGATGAAAAAGAAAGTAGTTGAACTTGTATGTGCCATTACTCCATAGTCAACGAAACGAGAGAAAAATTGTGAACGACGAAAAAGAAAAAAATAAGAAAGAAAAAGATTAAGCGACGACTGCGGCACCCGCATAGTAAGTGCGGGACCATTGTGAAACTTACAAATCTACGAACAAAGTTTCCACATGAAATGGTAATATCGTTGGCTAAAGAAAATTCTGGGATAAGTAGCCACAAACATAAAAAATGAGCAGTAACTTTCAGCTTGCTTTTAAAGGATTGTTCTCTTATTCTGTATCTTTAAGTACAACTTATGGTTTTTGGACATTCGCACATCAAAATTTTCGCCTTATACAGTGGTCAAAAATGAAAACTAAGATAATAAAGTGGAGCGTATTTTATGAAACGGAACGCTCAACATTGTTGTGCGAAAGTTTTCGACCATTTCCACCTGGCGGATCTCTCGTGTAGTCGCCAAACTTCGTTGGAAATAAGGCAATACACCGAACGTAATAAATAAAAAGACGAGACGAATTCGTTGAGGGACACTGGCCTTTTCGTCACATTGACAAGCGAGTTGGGTCGAGTTGGCCTCGTCATCGTCGCGACGTTATGTACACACGCACACAAATACAGACTCACATACTTGGAATGGAGAGGTTGGTTAGGTCCGTTGAGTGCCTTCCACCCACCAAGCCGTTTTCTCCTTTTAACGCCTTGTGCACACGCACACACGTGTGCCACGATCGAGAACCACACATCATCGAGCCCACCCTATTTTTTCCTTCTGAAACTCAGTGTGGCTACAACTAAAAGGGACACGAAGCTCTTCCAGATGGACTACGTGCTCGTATCCGCACCAGAACGTCGAGGGGTCCACTACCTCTCGCGTTTCTAGCGAAGGACCTTTTTGGACCCTCGTCTTTGTGGAATCCTGAGCTCGTCCGTTCTAGTTCATCCGGACCAACGCTTTAGTCCATCCGTCCCTAGCACACTCCTCTTACGCCATTTACATACAAATGTGTGTGTCTGTTTATGTGTAAACGTGCGTATCCCAACGAAAGTTGCGAATCCCGAGACCTTCGAGATACCGCGATATGTGCTCAACAGAAGTTTCCTAACACGAACCAGTCTCAGCCTAAAACTTTTATGTGGCAAACTGTCTTTCACAAACAGAAACGTCCCTCACTCGTTCCTCTCACTCGACTTTTATGTTTTTTTTGCAATCTTCCACACAAATCCTTGGATATCATGTTTGTGAATGGATGAAGCGTAGTTGGCAAAAGTTTTTTCAACGTGACGACGGAAATTATAGCGCCAGTGATTTCACAGCTGCTAACTTTTGTACGGGCAATGAAGCTCAAAACAACAGTTACCAGCTAAAATAACTTGTTGTGATTGAATTATCATTTTTTTTTGCTAAACAGAATTCTATGCTACATTTAAGTATTGAAAAATTTACTGCGCTTATATTCTCCTTTGTTCCACCGAACGGAACAGTGAAGTTGATAAACTTCTTGATCGTATATAGTTTGTGTTTAAAGACGCTCTATTTTGGAAAGTCTTAATGAAAAGGCATTTTCTATAATAAACCACACTTTTCAAACAGGGTCATTGTCTGTTCGCATTGTTCTCTTACTTTACGAGCGAACGTGAAAAATCTACCGGTGGTTAAGAAAAGAGGCCTGAACCAGTAGCCCATTGGGTCCCAGACAAAGGGTCTGCTTCTTTCTCTCATGATTTCACACTGAGGGCACAAAGAAAGAGATCGCTAGGTTCGTTTGGGATCACGGAGGCGAGAAATGAGTTTTCTACGGGCCTGGAAGTGACGCTGTGCTAGCAGCGATATAGCCTTCTCCGGGTTTTTACTTTTACTCCTCCCCTTTTTTACTTTTTTTTTCCTATTGCTTGCGTAGTTTCTCTCGAAGCACCGAAACGTCGATGGAACAAACAAACAAGAAACCAGACAGTCGAGATAAAAAGACGATGCGTGCTGAAGCGAATCGAATAAAAAAGAATTACAGAGGGGTGAATATAAAAAATTACCCTTGGAAGATAAAAAAAAATATAGTCTTTGCTCTTAGGACACAGCCGGCTACGCCATTCCACGTGTCCTTTTCGCGTTTTTTTTTCTTTACATTAGTTTTTTTTTTGGCAATCCAACCGCTTTGTGTTTTGCCCCAAAATTGAAATCAATTTGGATGATGTATGGATCAGTTGGATAAGAAAAATGAAAACGGTTGGCATGCGGAGGAATGATAAAAACTGCACGGTCATTAGTTCAACCAATGGAATGTTTCATTTTTTTCTAGCACATCTGAAGACTGCACCATAAAAAGTAGATCATAAAAAAATCATTTCATCTAACAAAAAAGTTAGGAAATAAATTGTTAATAAAAAACAAAAAAAAATTAACAAAATTATCTGCGTTATGAAATCGAATACAGCTGCAAACTTGCGAACAAAAAGTGGTGTGTTTTTTTCTTTATCGCTCCCGTATCGTGTATCCGATAAAAAGCACACTCTCACTAGCTTTGAACATGCGTGTACATTATTCGAGTGAATTCCAGTGTCATGGAACTGGCAACGTTAAACGAGGGCTCTGACCGATACCGGCGCTACGCTTCGAGACGACGTTGACGTTACGAGTGCCCCCCTCCTTCTTAAAACTTACATTTTCACGATTACTGCATCACGCAAAAAAGTTCAATGCAACTTCTTTTCTTTTTCCTCGAACGTTTGGTCATATAAGAAAACATCGTTCCGACATAAAAAAATAATATCAAACTCGCTTCAGACTTATCTCTAAACTTGGAACGAAGCATGATTCCTAAATGAAAAAAAAAAGTGTGAAAAATCCCTTTCAATTATTAAAGCCCGACGAAGTACAAATGCATTTCACGAGAAACGAGTAGAAATAATTGATCTGTTAGAACTTTAACGTCATAAATACTATCCGCATTAAGAGAATACTTGCCCGAGAATAAACAGTTTCCTTAATATAATTGCCTGACGGACAATCTTCGGGAATTAATTCGTGGAGCCGGAGCATCTTTTAAAAAAGTAAAGAGGATCTACAACGTTTAGACGTTGAAGAACTCGCGTAAGAAACGAGAGAGTATTTGCAGTTGGGAAAAGGCTCTATTGCCCTGGGAGCGGAGCAACCAGCGCGAATCTTTGCAAAAGATGCTGCTGAGCCTCTTGCTAGCTTTACTAGACGGTATTACGCAAAATTTACGATTGTTGGAGTATGAAAGAGGATTCGAAGAATGAGAAAATGGAGGAAGGAGTGAATAGCCTTTTTTTCTCTTAATACATATCTATACATGTACACAGGGCTTTCCATACCTAATATAGCAACATTTGTAGCCTAGATGATATTTCTAAAAATTGTCAAACATCGAAAAGAATTTTAGAAAAATAGCAACAGCTGTAGAACGAAATAGCGGAAACTTATTTTACAATTTTACTTTATGAAATTATAGTTGAATTAAAAAAGAAGAACATCATGTAAAATATGAGTGAGAAATACGGTTCTGCGAATCGGAAGAACCCATATATTCATCTCACTCCCCCCCCCCCTCTCTCTCTCTCTCGAATATATATATGAATCTCTTTATGTATAGCCGTTGAGGGTCGCGAGGGCGTTTCCCTCTTCTCTTTTGCGTCTCGGAGAAAAGACCAAGACGACGAAGCCTGCGGTAAAATTCCTTCTGTGGTATTGAGCTTGGTTCTCGCTTGGGCAGTATATGTATATAGACAAATACATATATATATACGTGCGTATTTCTGTGTATATATAACACATCGAAACGCGTCTTTCGGATGAGTTCGCCATCGTGAAGATCAACTCTGGGGTACGTGAGCTTCCAAAGGTCTCTCCTCCGAAGAATCTTCCAATTCTGTACATTGGGTTTGTGAGCCTCGGTGCAAAGTTCTTGATCGTTAAAGCCAGTAGCGCCATTCTACACTACACCGTGAAATATAAAAGACGACGTAACGACTGTTTTACAGCGTTATACCGCCATGTTCGGGCAGAAAATGTTTCACGGCAAAGATAGATATATTAAAAGTGTTCTGCATTCTTGAACTTTACGTCAAAAGGGCGTAAACAATTTTTCGAACTGAAATTGTTTAAAAAAAATAGCATTTTCATCTTTAATAATCGATATAAATACGTGTTTGTCCGTGTACTTGTGATTAATTGCTTCTGTAACTTTCGACATTGGATTCCAAGAGGTAGAAAGATTTGAGTCTTTGTATAATGATTTCTAAAAGATTTTGCGGAGTTGAAAAGTTTGTCAAATTTCTCTCGGCTTCAAATCGTTGAATAACATTCTGTGAAGTGTCCAAGTACGAATATCAATGGGAAAAGAACGGAAACAATAAGGCTCAAAGTCGTTGAATTTTATTGTAACTGTTTTATCGCGAGAAAGAGCGAGTAAGAGTTTTCCCACTGTCGCGTTTTCTCTCAAGGCAACATTTTTTTCTATCCCTTGTCGGTACTCTTAAGTATCGTAGAGTACTTTTTTTTTACGCCGCTTACGTCGGGATTTCGAAGATGAAATACAAAGAAAGTTCGCAGCCGAAGTCAACGAAGCGTTTTCGCCACTCACCCGCCCGCTTGGACATAAAACAATCGCTCGATTCGTACAGGAAAGAGAATCGTTTGCGAGGTTTGCCAGACACTCTCAATGTTTTACACACACATAAGAGGTTCTCAAGATGTTATGTCGAAAAGGTCAGAGAACTGAAAGTGAGAGGTGCTTTATCATATATCCCTAAACCGCCGGAAATCCGGCTGATCCGATCAAAGTTCCGGTTCGTGAAAACTGCGCAATATGGCAAACGTAATAATGCTACCTTTGTAATTTGTGAGTTAAAGTGGTCACTGCTGTATTTGACAGGCAATATTTGAATGTTCGGTAGGATGACCTATAAACCTGATGAAAGTAGGGAAAATAAAAAATAAAATAATTACCTATTCTCTTCTTCTATTTAATATAAATTATTGAACCAATATAATTGAAGAATAGCTTTTAGACTGAAAATCAGTCTTCTCCCGAGCAAATGTTTTGAGCCCATTTTCCCTCATCATCTTTTATCCCTCTCGCGTAATTATAAAAATCGTATACTCTGAGAGTAAAAAATCGTTCGAGAAGTATATGACGAGGTGAAAGAACAAAGACAGAGAGCAGACTGCGCCATATCTGTGCATGCAATCATACGTCCACTTGTATTCGAGGACAGATTGCAGTGGAGTAAGAAAGAAAGAGAACAGATGACAAAGAAGAAAAGTATAAGGAGGAGAAAAGAAAATTAAAGAGGTCATCGATATAATATAAAGAGAAGACAGGGAGAGTTTCGAGCGTCTCATTCACCATTAAGTTGGTAGTACGACCGAATTGATTTAATGTTGTTTTCATTTATTTATTAATTTATATTTCATACCTTGAAGCTGTGTCGTCACGATACGTAAAAATGGAGCTCGTAACTCGAGTGAACGAATGAACCGTGATTTTTTTTTCACGTGTTGTTTTTTTCGAGGCTTGGCCACTGAAATAAGCTCGTAAACGTGTCGATCGGATTTTTTGGATTGGAGCGAGTGAATGAGGCGAGGGAGGGAGACCTTATATCGCAAAGAGAGGGGGGGAGCCCAACAGCCGCGTAATTCGTAAAATGTTGTAACCCAGAGTCGTTGAGTTGCTGATGTAGAGGCGGTTGTATGTGGCAACGTGAGTCGCGAAGTTTCACAAATGGGTCAACATATAGCGGCAATTGCAAATGGCGGCAGGGCGCGTTAGCGGTATAGCGCAAAAGCGGTTGAAACCAACACACTTAGCCAAACAGAGACAGTAAGATTCTCAGTGAGTTTGTACACGTTTATTTGTACGTAAAATCGACATTTTGGAGGCATAAGGGCGTAATGAGCGTCGTTTAACACGTTAAAATGATGTAGGTCACTTCATCCTGTCTCCAGTGTGCGTGTTTGTGTGCGTGCGTTTGCAGGTAAGTTTGGTAATATATATTTATCGTCGACATCGTCATCTTTCGCTTACGAAAAGTTGTTTTTTTTATTTCTCCTTTTTATTTTATTTCCTTTTTTTACTCGCGTACGTGAATATTATACATATTTATGTTAAGGGGGATCGAGTTTTATTCGACAGTCGTACGCACGTGGCTTATGATCGTGCGTGAGACTTTTTAAAAGTTATTAAGCACCAGACGAGAGTTTCGTTTCTCTTAGCGGCAAAGCTTATTCTCTCTCTGTCTCTCTTTCCCTTCGTGCCTTTTTTTATCATTCTTTCTTTATTCGATGAACGGCTAAATGAAGACGACCACGAAATGTGAATGCATCGAAGTTTCAAATAAATAAACTCCAATCAAAATGGATCCCGTTTTCGTGTGCAATTGCGCCTCATTCCGTTTCGTCGTAAATGGGAATAACAGAATTTACGAATTTACCGAACTTATAAATATTGCGTATTTACGTATCGCCGAATCGAAATTATGCCAGAAACATTTTGGTCATCGAAAGTTCAGGTTTTTAGGATGTCCAACAAATATTTATAAAACTAGTTTTCCCAACCAAATTTTCTTCTGATTTTCTTTCTCATTCGAGAGTCAGAGTTCAAAAATGGTTCATGTAATCGAAAAATTTTTCTTCTCATTTCTGTTAACGGCACCAACTTAACCAGAGAGTTAAAATACTCTATTGGGAAAATGTAGAGGACACTCAAAATATTAAATATGAGAATGAACAACGCAAGAAAAACATAAACGTCAAACGTATAAATGATATCACAACTGTTATTATTTTATCACATGTTTTAGATTTACCGTATAATGAT
>JABSMR010015517.1:0-18314 GCA_018902295.1 Dusona sp. PSUC_FEM 10030013 | reverse complement strand
GAATTAAAATTGTCGAAACTAAGAATACCAATGTAAAAACAATAATATTTTGTTATTCAGTGGGGACGAAACACGCACTGTATTTTATCTCAAGAAAGGAATTTCTTGTACCGCTCAGATCTACTTTTTATGATTACTTTCAAAACCGCAAGTTTTAAGATGGAGACACGAAAACTTATTTTTCGGAAACCGTATATACGAACGTTGTTATGATAATTTGAGAATGTCAGAAGATGCGTTGCTGGAAAGAAGATAAAATAATGAGACAAGTTTTCGTTGTAATGTTGGCTATTGGATTAATTGGGACCCTGGATGTCGTCGATCTTCTATTTTCAACAGACGAAATACATACAAGTTGTTTTGGGTTATTCTCACCTTCTCCTTTACCGCCGAATATATTTTGCAAGCTCTTTCTCCCAGAGAATCGGCTTGAACAGCGTCGGTGACTCAAAGTTTGAGACTTGCTAATTAATTAGTCTGATAAACGAGACGCCGAAACAGTTTCCTTCTAACTTCGGGTGCCTGCTCTCTTCTCCTTTATATCACGTCGATTACTTGCAATATACATTTTCTCTGTATCCCTTTTCATCACAGACTAAAGAAATTCCTTTCCATCTCTACTGTAAGGACGACTCGTAAACCCGAGAAGCTTGTTTTTAGCACGTGTTTAGCACGCACCGTATAAACACTTCTCCCTCTCGCTGTAGATTTATTCCAGTCAAATTTCGCCTGTTTTTCACTTTCCCCTTGAACCACCCCAGCCCCTGATTCTTCAAACGAGAGTAATTTTCACTTGGCAATTAAAGAGCTATAAATTATCGAGGTCATTTGATAGGACCTACCGAAAACGACCTGAGAAATGATAACTTTTCGTAAAAATATTTGATAATGTTAGATTTCTTCAAACACAAAACACAAGGACCTATTTTCCTTTGACAATTCGAAAGCTATGAATTATCGAGGTCATTTGACGAAACCTAGCAAGAACGACCTGAGAATTGAAAACTTTTCGCAAAAAATATTTGAAAACATCTTCTTTAAGTAAGACAGAGCAGGAGAAGCTTGGGTTTCACGCGTTGCTTTTTTTATCTATGAAATACAAAATTTACGATAATTCTCAGGCAAAGAGTTGTTGTAACTTCTATTTTCCAGTGCGGAAGATTACAATAAGAATGGTGGCAGGAATAATGGGAAGGGGAAAGACGAAGGTGGTTTAATGATAAGGTCGATAAAGTCGCCAGCTGCGCGTCGTTTCCGGCGTGGCTCAATTAAAGTCTTCACGACTCATCCTCCCATTCCACTCCTCTCTCGTTCTTTCTCTTTACTTCTATCTATTATCCAAGCCAGTGTCGCACACGAAAAGCCTTTCTCTGAACTACGTCTTTAGAGTTCTTTAGGACGACGGCAACAACTAGAACAAAAACTATTGCGATACAACTCAAGAAGAAACTCGCCTCCCTCCGAATATACCAGAACGAGAAACGACTTAGACGCGTTCGAGAGATACTTTATGTATTAAATATACGTATATACATTTATACCCGAAACATTTTATGCCAGCCTTACATAAGATGAGAATCTCAACCTACTAAAATACAAGCTCGTTAAACTGTTGAAGCAATGGACTACGATAATTTATAAAGAACCGCCAATCAAACCCGAATTGAAATTCACTTCTTTTATCCAATTCTCATTTCAATATATAGCCAAGCTTCTATTGTTAGCAAACGAATGACCGTGGATAAATACAATTTGGGACACTAGGAAGTAATATACGTTGAGGCAAAGTGCTTTTATTTGCTTCTTGCATATTCAAGAAGCCGGTATTAATGACGTCATCGTACAAACCCAGAAGTTAACATATCCTCGTTTGTAGTATTAAAATACATTAAGAAAATTATTATGGTAAAACACGATACTAAAAGTTCTTAATTGCATTATGTGTTTTACGCAAACCTAATACAATCATAGTAATTTAAAAAATCGTATTCATATAGGTATACGGTTTATGGCAATAAAGCTGACTAAATTCGACGTACTATCTTCTCTAGCGCGATATTACAAAATTCGCTGCAAGCCATCGCTAACTACTGCGAAGTCTTATAGCGACTATCCTATATGAGGCTTTCGCGTTTCACGTTACCATGATACGAGGAGAAGTTCAAACTTAATAGTCGACGTTTTTCATCTATACGTTCGTTTTAGCGTCTGCAAGTGTCAGTGATACTTGGTTTTCGTGCATGAACGAGGGTAGGGAAAAAGTTGACGATTTTTCCTATAATTTTGTGTAAACAAAAGCTTCGAATAAGAACATTTACTTTGAACGATTATATGGTATATACACAACGCTTAGTTGAGCAGATTGTGTCCGCACAAGTTTCGGGTTGTAATGAAATCTGTAATTTTTTGTTTAATAATAAAATGTACTGAGCTGTTGTTCCTTTATTATATGAATGGATCTAGTGTAAAAATATCAGGAGAAACTCCTGACACTTTTCCTTAAATGAATTTATCGATTGGAATTTACAATCCGATTGATAAATAGAGATGTCAAATAACCGGGACATTAGTTCTAGTTCGTAATATCCGTAAGGCAATGAGGTTCAACGTGAAGGTCCATAAGTGCAACGTATTGCATTGCTAACGGCGATTCCACAGAAACATACCTATATCTTCATTCGATCTACTTCGTATGTATGCAAAAGCGGAGGTGGCAGGTCATCGAGGTTTACCGGACGTAGGAAGCAGTGAAGGGAGTTGACAAAGAGGGTAAACGTCGGGGTGTTCGCGACGTCAGTGATAGTCAGTGGGATGAGCCAAGAGCGAGAAAGAGAA
Source organism: Dusona sp. PSUC_FEM 10030013 (assembly GCA_018902295.1). Classification (NCBI taxonomy): domain Eukaryota; kingdom Metazoa; phylum Arthropoda; class Insecta; order Hymenoptera; family Ichneumonidae; genus Dusona; species Dusona sp. PSUC_FEM 10030013. The sequence goes on along the minus strand of JABSMR010015517.1, from coordinate 15,479 downwards.
AGGGAGAGAGAGAGAGAGAGAGAGAGAGGGAGAGAGAGATAGTAAGAGTGACCGAGGCAGTCATCGAGAGTAAATGGTATGTTATGGTAATGCCTTGGTACTCCGACACCTGCCATTAATTCGTGCGACGAGCTACGACCCCTCGTGAAACTAAAGGTGAGCTATAGTCAGTCTGGAAAGGTGAGCATCACCGAACCCATATTCCTCAGTGTATGTTGAGATGTAATAAAGAGGTATGGCCCATCATCTGTGCCCTTCGTCAAACTATCAAAAGCTGTAACTGCTTCAGTCAAAAAAGGTATATGTGGTGAAGCACAACAAGACAAGACTGCTTTGAAAAAATCCCGAAAGTGATACAAGAATGGCTTTATAAATATTGCGTGTTAGTCTGCAGGTACCATGTGCGGAAATTCACGTGTAAAACAACATTTTAATTAAGTACATGGAATTTTTTCACCGATCAAAATTTCGAATTGGATGAGATGGTATAAGTGATGATTTATTCTAAAAATCGAATTCTAATAAAGTCGAAATATATAATTACGTGGGTTATTTACCAAAATATGATGCCATTCAAAAATTTTGATCAGTTCAACCAAAATGTTCCGAAGTTATAACGGAATTATTGATTCCGTTATCTTCATTTATTTTAATTTCAGATAAATTGTTTGCTTAGTATTCGTTTATTTTATTGCCGCAATGAAAGGTGCTTACTTTTCGTACTTCGGTTAAACGAAGATAAAGTTATCTGTAATATAACACGACATATACAAAAAATTGAATTTGCTCTGAATTGTGCCTTAACCGTGGGATTTGGGACGATGAGGGCTATAGAAGAAAAAAGAAACTTTTCTCAACTTTGCGGGACACGAGAGATTCAATATAACAGGGGAGGAATAAAAAAGAAGAATATATGGATATCCGCGAAGTGGGCGTTAGATCAGTGAAAAGCTAATATTTTAACTCGGTCCTCGAATACGCCGAATAATTTCGTGGGAGATAACGATGAGAAAAGGGGAGGAGAAGTTAAGTGGATGTATTATTCAAGCGTGAGAGATCCGTTGAACAATTGGGGGTGAATTGATAGAGGGAATGAAAGTAGATGACGCGAGGGGAGGGGCTTCCAGAGTTCATTCAAGGGGGTTGAGCAGTCCAACAGGAGAAAGAATGAGAGAGAGAGAGAGAGTTAAGAATGAATGGGAGAGGAAAAGATGGCTCAGATTGGTATCTTTCGAGTATACACGGTTCGATAATTCTAAAATCCGAGAGGAGGGTGCCAAAAAAATACATCTGGGGAGAAAAACATCGAGAAAGCAATCGGCAGTACGCACTTTTTTCTCCGAACCGCACGCTATCGAGATCAAACGATTTCGAAGAATAAAAAAAAGATAATCATAAAGAAAAAAAAAGTCACTCAACCAGGCGAGAGCCCGTGAACACGTGATATATGCACTCATCGGTAAAAAGCATCCTGACCCGTCTTTAAAGTACGAAAAATGTGCATGAAAGCACAATTTCATTCTAAATTCGGACACACAATCACCGTTGGCACATATTCACGGGCTGCACTCACTGGTTTCGTAGATATGCAGAATTCAAGGAGAATGTCATACCTTTCTTTAATATTATATCTTCTTCGGATGCTATATTTAATAAAATCGATAAAAAATTTGAACTAAATGCTTTTTGGGGAGGAATGGACTATATGGACGCTGTATCGTTTATGTTTGTGAGATATGTATACGAATGTATTGCAATGCGCGTTTTATTTAGTCTTTCTATCTCCTACTGTTTTTTTACTGAACGGGGCATCGCATAAATTTCACTAACGAGTGTGTTCGTTGGTTGACGCTACTCTACGACATATACAATCGCGATTCCTCCTGTATCCTTCTTTCTTTCGCTCGCTTCTTCGTCGAAGCTTTTCCGTTACAAGGTCGGTGATATGACGTTTGTACAGCATGAGGAATCGTGGGAGAAGTGTAACTAAAAGTACGAATGGCAACATGAATATTCCCTTTTTCGTTATTCCTTTGTTTCCTGTCAATATCTGATAATCTTCTAGCGTATCTCGACTGCAGCTGTATATACATGGGTCTTCCATCTTGGTCACGTCAACCAAAACAATGTATAGTTGGAATCACAATGTCAAACCAATTTTTTTTACCTGTTAATTTAGAGTGGTTTGGTAAAAAAATAAATCGCCTTTCTTTATCACTTTTTATTGACTGATGTTTTTTGTTGGAAAAAACAGGGAAATGGTTGAACGAAGTTGATATGAAAATGAATAAAAATGAGTGCAAGCGATCTTGTGCAGGTCGAAATGTCTGCCCGAGATCAAATACAATTTGTACTAACACTGCGGTTCAAAAGATTTTTCGATTTCACAAAAAAATATATTTCGATCATGATTCGAAAATTCGTGAAAAAAATATATTTCATTTGATAATGTTTGAAATTAATGTTAATATAAAGTTTTCGTAATCGTTTTACAAACCTTTCTTCCCTTCATGATAACTTACGATTTTGAATGGCATGAAATGAAAGGGAAAGAGGCGTATTCGTGAACCGAGAGTTTGAGAAAATAGCGGAAGGGCTTTTCTGATGAGCTTTTCGAATCGCTATCTCTCGTTTCCCGTTGAAAACGAGGGTTGAGAGACGAGAAAGTAGTGCGGGAAGAGACGAACAGGCACGAGAGGGTGGAGAAGAGAGTTTGAGAAATATATGAAATAATTCGAAAAGAGAATGTATGATATAACTCTTATACTTTCATTCGCTTTTTTTCTCGTTTCAACATTATTTTAGTTCAGTTTTCTTCCGGAAAATAGCCATGGCTAATATACCCGATAATCTGATTACATCGCTCAATGTTGATTGATGTACAAATCGCTCGAAATCGCCCGTTTTATGCTCCTTAAGCATGAGATCTTGAGATTCTCAATTAATTCAAACAATATAGCCATTTGTGGTCATTTGTACGATAACGAAACAGCATCGTTTAACGTTCTTCTAGACATTTTGTATCTTCGATAAAAAAAATGCTGGCAAATGTTTTTTAAAACTGTTTGATAAAAAAAGGCACGAGCATTCTTGTATTTATCAATCAATATGCAGAGGAAAATAAATTCTACTTTAACTGTATATTTTTCTTGCAACGGGCTCTTTTTTTTTATTTCGATGTAATCTCGATGCTTTTGGGTTCGATGGTGGTGCATCCACGTCGATTTCAATTCAAGAGATGAGCAATGTAGCAAGAGGAAAAAACACTAACACATTTTCTCTTTCTCTCTTTCTCTCTGTACCAATCGGTAATATCACTAACAGGATTCCTACGTCCGTCAGAATGATGAAACGTCTCTCGGAATGCGAACGCAGAGCGAACTACGAATGGGACATTGAGGAGAGTCTCCATGTATATGGTGTACCGTGCAGTACGAATGATCAGTCTTTTCTATCTTGGCGTTATTCCATTTGTTCTTGTTATATCCATGGCTTTAAAAAATCCACTACCTTATTTAAACACATAAAATACATATAAACATCTTTTGAAAGATACGCTCTGTGCGTATATAATTGAAAACAAAAAAAAACTATTCACCAGTGATAAATGCTTGTCATTCACATGAACCAAGGGAAACACTGCGAACGATCTACATTTCATGTATGAACCACAGAGACGATAACGTGAATAAATGATATCTCTATTCAAAGACTGACACTTTTTGAATGAAAAATCATTTCGTTTTATGCTATGAACATTTTTTTAACAATCATCCTTTTTTAAAATGTCAACAAGAATTTGGAGCGATCTTATTGAAAAAAAAAAAATTGGATGAACTGACGCTGGAATTATTTTCATAAAAAAAAATATTTGACATCATTATATTTTAAATGAAAATCGAGAATTCCCAATAGGATAACTAATAACTATAAGAAAATGAACCAACGTATAACGATCAACGAATAATCTTTTTGATTGCCTAGGAAGTGTCGATTCAAATTATTCGGTGTTGAAACCAAAAACTTATGTAAACCAGCAACTGGTTAAATCAGTGGTCACTAATCGCAAGGTAATAAAAAGTGGGTAGCTAAGGTCCTAAGTGAAATGTCTGTTGAATAGAATAAAAAGTCGAAGAATAAAGAGTATAATGAGAGAACTGGACGGGGTGAGAGAAATACAAAGAGATAGGAAGGGAGAAAAAGCTGTGCTCTACCTTTCTGCAAGAGAACTGTAAAGGTGTACGGACTTTCACCAAGAGGAAGAACCGAAGGGTGAGAAAATAATGTATGAGGCGTCTCGGAGAAACAATGCAGCGTCGTAGATCACCCAGGACACCCTCCATTAAAAATATTACGCCATCTTGGCGGCGTAACGTGGACTATACCTTGGTTCGTGCTTTTCCATCACACTTTCACGTAGCCTCGTCCTTGGATCCGAGAATTTTCCACGGTTTTCTTCGTTCTACTCTGTATCTCTCGCTTTATTTCGTGTTTCTTATTCACTTGTCGGCAGCAGCCCCGCCGACGAGCATCGCTTCCGTGGCCGGCAACGACCTCTCCGCCCCCGGCTCGTTCTTCCTCTCCCCCCCCCACCCCCCCCCTTTCCGCACCAATCTCTTCTCTTCAGCGTTCAACGGTTCTCGGTCTCATTCCATCACCGTCCAATACCCCGCTACCAGGCAAAAGCAAAAGCTCCCACCACACTTCCTTCAACGAACCGACCGAATAACAATGTGCCATTGTTGCCTGCACACCCGCAACATCAGGCTATGAAATATTCAAGCAGTTAAGACCCCAAAGAAGGAATGACGAAGGCCGCAACAGCATCCTTAGAAACCTCAAATGTAGGAGCGAGGGGGGTTCGTATCTCATCGGGGAACATTCATATAAGGAGCTTTGCTACAGACCACCAAGATCCTAGCAAATCATAAGTTCTTCTATTGTTATCCATGGATACCATGATTTGTGAGCAGCCACGAAATTAACCGCACTTTAACTGCTTCACATCTTTCATTCCTAAAAAATCTTGAAGAGTTTGGGTGGTGAAATAATTCTCATTTGCAAACTAGAAGCAATGTATAGTATTTGGTGTAAACTAACCGCTGATACGTTGTCGATGTTTTGAGTCAGGTTTAAAAATGTATATTGCCTACATATCTTTAGCTGAACATAATTAAAAATCATTCCCTAATTTTAATCGATTGTTTACATAACTAATTTTCATAATTATAAACGTGAAAAAATGTCTACGTTTCTTTTTTATTTTACAATAAATGAACTCTTTCCTGTTGGTATTTTCATTGATACAGTATCACACTATTTTCTTGCTGATGTCCAGTAATCAGACATCGAAAGTGTCATTAATTCTGAAATGTTCCATAAAGTATTTTCGTACGTTGATAACTTGAAAGTTCGGAAAAACATCATTGGCTCACCCATTTTTTTTTCAATTAACTCTAAATTTCTAATGATCATTGTATTTTAAGATCATAATATTTTCAATTCATGTGCAATCGAATTAGTAATGAATTTATTAGTGACTAGGCTGATTCGTTGATCCACACGGAAGGATGAACGCGTTAGTAGGAATATTGCTCGCAGTGGATAGCGAATGGAAGCGAACGAAAAAGGCACATTGCCCTGGTGCAGATTGATGCACCAGGTCCCGTCAGGTACTATGAACTCAAGGATTTTATGTCGTAACCTCGTTATGAGATATACGAGGATAGGCATTTCTTTTTTTATTACCTCTGAGCGTCCATCGGTAGGTCTGTTACATGGCCACATTATATCATAAAAGACGATGAAACCTTTGGCGTTCGTTTCACCATTACTTTTCCATTGTGTACCGGCTACTCGTAGGAATCATTTAATGTTTGACTTTTTGCGATTTTGGTGTAATATTCGAAAAATATAGTGATAATAAAATGAATCATATAAAGGACATTAGCAATCATTTTATGCCACTGTTGCAAACATAAAAGAAAAGTGGCGAATCGGGAAGAGTCTGTAATACGCCTCAGTGCAGTTTCCCGCCGTAACTCGCCAGTGAATTCACTATTTACTACTGGTTAAGTGCAAAACATCCGTTTATGACTAAACAAATACTAACCACGTTATGTGACGGAGTAACAAAAGAGCGGTAAGCCATGGAGTATCTACTTTGTACGATGCACTCCCTGTGGACTACTATCCTTTGTGGATATTTGTGAATGTATTTGGAGTTTTTCAATGCTTCCACTCGTTTCTCTCCTAATTTCATTAGAATCATCGGTTAACCAATTTGATAGTTTTTAATGCGGTCCGAATTTTCGGTAGGGCCAATGATAACCGTTACTATCGGTTCGTTGAGTATGGATATACATATACTATGTATGCAAACTATCTTATGTATCTACTGTATACCAGAGATCGTGTGAAACTGACTCTTCAGATTCATATTTTACTATTTTTATTTTAAGTCTTATTTGACTAAACTCGCAGATCGGTTGAAAATTGTTTTTAATTTTTCACATATTAATACGCATATTTATACGAAAAAATGGTATTTAGCTTCTATTTTTTCAGTAGCATCGAAGCAGAATGTTTCAACTACAATATTGTGCGCTTCTCATAGTGAAAAAAGTATTTCGACGAAAAGCAGCCACAGACATGGTGCCAAAACGGAATTACCGTGACGTATCTTTTACTGCACATTATATGTTACGGTATGATTTTATGAGACAATGAAAAAAGATAAAAATTAATCAATTGCAGAGCCATTACAAATGTGAGATGGAAAAAAAATGGTAAATGTATATTCCAACATGCCGATAACAACGACAGAAACGAGAGAAAAACATGAAAACAAATCCCCAAGAGGGATAGACGATGACGAAGTATTGCAAAACTACAGTGTGGGGAAAAGTAGGGCAAGTGTGTGGGAGAAATCGTCTGTATAACGCTCCGCGTAACCGGTATAGGCAAGGGTGCTAGAGGGAAAAAAATTGGGTGGGAAGGGAAGAAACGAGCGCGTGAAAAATTGTCCTCTGTTCATTGTCCCGTGGCTCGTTAAAAATTTTCCAAGTCCCAATGGTGGTAGCGAAAAGGGACACATACTCGAAAGGACAAACCTGTACATAGAAACAACCTCACATACACTCATTTGGGATTTGCACCAGTTACAAAATTACGGCCTGAGTTTTACGAGTCTTGGGAATGAGAGAGCGCGAGGATAACGAGAAGAGGTATCCCATAGTTGGAGAATTGTAGCCATACAGCGAAGATGACGCGAATAAAAGTCGAAGAAAACTGTATGAGCGAGTTGAAAAGCTCGGGAGGGAGGGGGACAGCCAACCGAGAGAAACGGAAAAGTGACGGAAATGTGAAGATGAAAAGTAGCTTTATACTTAGGATGAAGGCACACGGTGATATAAGTGAAATGTCCAACGCTGACGAATGGACTATATATAACGTATTTAATGCTATTCCTCCAAGAGCTAAACCCTTCGGTGCATTTGCTATACGTAATATGAAGAATCGTAAACATTTTCATGGACAAAGAATTTCGCACTGCTAATTGCAAAAACTAAACTCATATATTTTATAAAAAAATTTAATTTTACCATTTGAACAGAGCTGGAGGGTTATGGCGCCCGGACTAATCGCACGCATCATCAATTTAACAGCGTGTATTTCGGTTTCATTCGATTCTAATCAAACTGGAAATCATTTTACAATGGTGTCCCGTCGTAGTCTCGAAATTAAACGAGTTTGCACGATTTTCGTAGTTTAAGACGGTAGTGTTTATTGCAACTACCCCATATTCTCATTACGTATATTTTTATATGTGCGTTCCTGTATATTGGAAGCGAGTAAGTATATATACACATTTTTATATAAATATACATATGCAGGGGAGAAAAAGGACCTCGAAGTCTGTAACGTGAACACACGCTGGTGCTAAATTAATTACTCAACAATGTCTCAGCCACCAGGGCGCAAGCTGGTCGGTTGTTTAGACTCCTAACCCCGCTGGTCTCGGATAAAAGGAGCTGTATAGAAAAATGGAGGGACGAAGAGCGCGAATGAGAGGGAGGCAGAGAAAAGAGCGAATAGACAGAAAAGAAACAAGTCTAATTTGCGGCTTCTCGGACTAAAACTCGGTGAAGTCTTGTTGGAAGAAGCAAGAAAGTGACGAAGAAAGAAAGGGACGAAGAAGGAAAGAAGGGAGCGAAAGAGTGTCGTACGCGAGGGGATGGTTTAAGTGTTATGCCCGAGCGTCTTTATTAAACGAGAGTCTGAACTCGCCTTTTACTTAGCGACGTATTGCTCCTGTACCTAAGAAAACAAATAGTGAGCGAGAAACGACGTGTCAACTTTTTCCGGTCGGAGAACACGTAATTTTAAACGTTTTTTTTTGCCGGAGATTCCCGGACTTCGACCGGAAATGCGGTTAACACACAATACGATGTTTCCTGCGCGTCTCTCTTCTTATTTGCCCAGGGCTGTTAATAACGCGTTTGCCTTCAAGATATGAAATCATTACATTGCATTACATCCCGCGTTTCAATCCCGTTGATAGTATTTCGTTAGTGTTAAAATCAAATGAGATGGGATAAGAAGAGTCGTATTTGGAACTACATTTTCAAAGCACCGTTCACTTAGCATTTAAGGTAATTCTATCGTGGTAGCCCAGTCTACAGGATTTATACAATTTTATTACGCTGTTCTCAATATATTGTTAATTCCCTCTGCAAAATTTCGAGGCCGGTTATCAAACTAATTATCACAAACAAAAATTATGAAAAGTAAGTACTTTTCACGACGGAATTCCCAGACGATATTGAAAAATCTCATTTCCGATCGCTTCAAAGGTGTATAAATTAGTGGAAATCCATTACATACTTGAGGAAAATTAAATTAACATATTTAAAACTCGTAGTTATCTCATGGCTTCGAAAATAAATACGATGATCGACCTAGTTTTCACGTAATATTAAGTTTAATTTTAGCATCCGGTCTAGAATTTAGACTGTCACCACGGTAAAGTAGCGTAGCAACATCGCCTCGGCAGCTGATGACGGTTCAAATTAATTACAACCTCGATATTATATGTTCGATTCAACTTTAATCAATTTTTTAAAACTTATATCAGTGTATGGGAAAAATGATTATTTTTTACCGACGCAAACCTTCATTTTGTATCATTTGCGGCCCGAAAATAAAGTAGGAATAATCGTCTCATACATCGATGTCGAGGAGGTTAGTTCGCGCGGTCGAGGAGAAAGAGGAATAAGAGATAAAACAACTGATGTTGACAAATCTCTAGCAATACCACTGAAATAATTAAAATAACTATTTTTTTTCATTTTTGAAATTGTATACAAGCATTTAATAAATGGTTTACACATGGAATCGATATTTCGTTCCGTTCGGTGATTAATGTTGTAGCTGAATGACTAGTCTGCAGCGATAAAACTACCTGAACTGAGTTCTCATTGTACTAAATTGAAGGCTCCTCGTATCTGTTCGGTTCTTAGCAAAAGTTTGTACTATTTTTAATGAAAAACCACTCAATGGATTACGACGAATCTTTCACGAGAGCAAAAATAATGATTCAAACAAATGATTTTTTTTCTTTCTGAGGACATGTAAAAAAAAGTTGACCGTTTTTTTTCAACCTTCAAATTTAAAAGTTGATCACGAATTGCACAATATCGATAAACGAAAAAATGCATTTACCAATATGAAGGTAGTTCGGAAACGCAGAAAATGAGCGGTGGCTGGGGTTCAAATGTTGTATGGAAAAAAAGTTACAGTAATTTTAATGAAGTGATAAAAGATTAAAAAATTAAGAATGTGTTTTTGAGTATTTTATTCAAAGGAAAACTGGGAAATTATGTTTGAAATTGAAAAAGAATAGCAATAAGATGATAGGGCATGTAACAACAATTTTCATTATTTAATATGGAATCTAACGTTTTTATTATCATCTCATATAATATAAAACTGATGAAAATATTAAATCCTGAATAAATATAGAACGATATATGAATGCTAATGTAGATGGCACGCGGATGAAGTATGTCATGAAAATAATCCTTCGAGTGCATGTAGCATATAATAAAATAATGTCTTATGTTGCTGGCGACTGTCAGACTGTGTAACTGAAAACAGTAACATTGCGGACAGCTGTTACATTGGAAACATACATTTTCTTTATTAAAAATTTCTTTGGGTTTGTTTGGGTATGTTTCGCATCGGAAATATGCATTGTTTTTATTGAAAATTTGTTTGGGTTTGTTTGGGTATATTTCACATTGGAAATATGCATTGTTTTTGTTAAAAATTTATTTATGTAAGTTGTACGTTGGAAACATACATTTTTGTTTTGTTAAAAATTTGTTGTGTTGTCGATATGTGAATATCATGTGAAAATATACGTGGGTGAAGCCCGCAGGCATAATTAGTTTATAAAAATAAATGTTTTTCTTTCGATGATTGGAAATGAATGGAATGATAAAAAAAACTGGAAATTTTGGCTTTTCCGCGATTGTTTTGTACATTTTTTTCCTTCAAAGATTTCTGATTTCCTTTTCATTGCAAAGCTACGAGATTACGATAAGCACGGAGTTATACGTGTGGTTCTTTAAAAATGTAACTTTATATGTAAGTACGAATCTCTTGTGATCCTACTGTACGGCATGAGAAGTATTAAATACGGCGATCGGGAGTTTACCGGATAACAAAATACGGTTGGCTAGCCATATATGGTCGCTACATTGCTATAAGCTTTAGATTTTATCTCTACGAATAGAAAGCTTTCATTTTCCTCGGTTTTTTTACTACACACAACTTTTACGAAAAGGTTTTCATCCGTTAATGGCTGTAACACGGCAGAATATATGAATCATCGACTGGCGGAAGAGGGATTACGCTGAATGTTCACGTATGATCAACTTTTTTTGAATGAAAAAGATATTTTTTTTAAATCTGTTTTTGAAGAAAACGAAAATTCTTTTCTATTCTTAATTCGACAGTTATTGAGATGAATAATCGTGTGTTTTCAAAGCGATGTTAAGAAATTTACATTTTGCTACATTTCGAAGACAATACTGATTTTATTAACGAATATGTAACTCGCAGTTGAATTGTGTATACAAGATAAAGATGAAGAATATTACAACAAAAAGACGTTGAAAATATATTCAATTAACGGAAAAAAAAATTCAAACGTTTAAATTTATCTTGGAAGACTTGTTTCGCAAATGATTGTTTAACACATAATAATATGATTAGGTACAGGTGTACACCTGTAAGACACAACATTATTTATATCCACACAAACTCCTTGAACGTGGAAAATGATTGTTTGAGAAACCTTTTACTCTATTACTTTGGATGGCATCCAGAAAAGTAAAAAACGAAGAATCATCATAGCCAACAGTTTGGAGAAAAAGGCGAAGAGAAGCTTTGAAAAGACGGAAAAATGCGCCTTTTTAACGTTTGAAAAATGTAATGCGGGAGATGTTTTCTAGCTCACAATCTCATTCGAGAAACAAGTCCCTCGTCTCGCTTGGGTTTTCGTACGAAAAACTCGAATAAGGGCTGTGTTATAGAAGGCTTCTTGCATCGAGATAGAAATTGAGGTAGATGGACCTTTGAAGAAGGTGTATTTTCAAAGCTTTCACGGCGATTGCTTCCTCAACGTTGTTGTTTGTTAGTCGCGACACCATCGAGAAATAATTCGGAGTCGTCTTCAGCTAACTGAAAAAAGCACTGAGAGCTTCGCAAACTTCGAAACTTTCTGTAATTTTCGCGTTTCAACTGTATTTGTATATGTACCTAGTGACTTTCACTCGTTTTTCTCTTCGAAGTATTTGCAACTTGATGGTAGAAAATTTCAAGAAGAATCGTATCACTGGCGAAATCAATTTTCTATCAAATAATTTCAATCCGTTCGTGAACTCCTTGAATTGTACCGATATATTGCGATTGATCATTTTGCAATTGAAATAAATAGTACTAAACTTTTCTTACAGATATAGAAAAGCAAATATGGAGAAAGGTTAAAGCTCGTCGATGTACAGAGCTGTCCTTTCCAAGTGGCTAGTCTGAAGTAGCAATAACTATATTGGACGGTATAGCCAAGATTTATTTAAATTTTCATTGGCGTGGAACTGCGAATTCGAGTTTGGATCTCTCTCCGAAGTAAATTTTTCCTACTGCAGAGGAAGTAATTCATTCGGACTTATTTCCGCAGGGAGTGACGCAAAACAAGTATTGAAATACAATCTTTTTTTTCTGTACTTCTTACATCGGTACGTGGCCCATTTTTTCTCCTGCCAAAGACAGAAAGGCCATGGGCCACGCCCTAGGGATGGCAAACTTTATAAAAACCTAATCAATCGTAAAGTTGTAGAAAATACGTTCATATAACACAAACCCCGTATAAAAAGAACTCGTTTATTTTCGATCGCATGATTTATGATATTTACCTAAAATTCTTCACTTTCCTACAGTGTTATTTTGTGATTTGCTCAACATTTTCTGTTACCTTAATCATTTTTAATTTATGTCGTATTTCAAAAACCAAAAAATCGATAATATTCTGTTTACAGAAATGCGATGGAATTAAGAATCGTTTAAGTAGAATTTTCATTAAAATAATTGCAAACAATATAATAGCAAAGACACAGCACACATTTACAGAAACAAACGTTTTTTTTTTTTGATTGAGTAATTATTAGTTCGTAACTAAATCATGTAAAAATCATTTTTAAACGTTACTTATTACATTAGACGATTGATACCCTCATATATGAGAAATAGATTTAAAAAAAAATGAAAAACGAAAAATAAAAAAGAATAATGATACTGACGTTCGTCGGGTTGGCGTTGATGTTTGTGGGACTACTGACCGCGTTGCTGTGGGTCTGATCGGTCTTTAATTCCCGATGATTGCTGAACTGTACGTAAACCGCACGGTTCCTCAATTGTGCACCCGACGATGAGTAGTATGTCACCATCGTCGAGGCTGCCCCCTCATCGGCCATTTCTAGGAAAGCCTGAAACAAAAAAACAAGTTTTTCCTTAGCATTTTCTCTTAATAAAATAGACTCAGAAAAGTGGGATATAAAGTTTATGGCCGAGATTTTCAAAGGACAGTCGATGGAAAAGTTGGGGCTGTCTTTTACTCATAGCAATCAACTAATAACGAATTTTAACAAATAACTCGCTCATTTTATGATTTTCTGCATTTATTTTGAAACAATCTGAAATTTGCTCTTTGTAACAAATCTTTTTGGGTTTTTAGAGCTAATGGATAGGTCTCATATTTTCTAGGGATATATTTATTACGAGTATCTGCACAATATGTGATAAATAGTCCATGTTTAGGGTGATTTTCAGCGAAGTTAAATTGACTACTAACAGTACGTTTTTCATGAAATTTCTTTTACAGATTTTGTCGTCTTTCGTGAACGGGAACGAGAAGAAAACGTGGAAAAGTAAGAGGGGTTCTGAAGGGGCTACGCAATTCCTTAATTAATCTACATAATTTCCCAATTCCCCACCCTCCTAGGGCCACCGTTACTCTCCTGCTTCGTTCTCTCCCTTTCCACAGACACTCAGCGTTACACCAGCCGAGATTAAATTTCCTTCGTTCTCCAACATCGTCGCAATTCTTCCAGTGGTACTGCTCAGATTCATAGAATTCCGTAAGCAAAGAGACAGAGAGAAAAGCAAGAGGGAGAGACCAAAAAAGCGGTAGCCGCGAGAGAACAAAATTGGTTATGTGGGTTTCGAAATTTGTTGGTAAGTTTCCTTGGCCTCATTGCTAGTGACCGTTACAATTGTTAGCGGTAAAAAATAAATAAAGAAACTTACCAACAAGCCTAATTGTAGACGATAATGTATTCATCGTTTTCCTTTCTTTTTGTCAACAGTCTAGAATTAATTCCTCATAACAAGTTGTTTTCTTAGTCATAATTCAACTGCGCGCCTTTTTCCTTCGTTAATCAAGCGCCTAGTCAAATTTCCATGAAAAGTAATACAAGGGTTTCTGTGACGTTTGAAGGACGCAGCTGGATCGAAACGATGCTGCAGCTGTGCTTTCTGCGATCGCAAGATCGAGAGGGGAACGAAAAGTGATTCGCGATTACGATGGTAGGGCAAAACTCGAAATTATCGTCATTTTGCAAAAGCCCACATGTTAGGAATGCTAGGGGAAATGGAAGGGCTGAAGGACCAGAGTTTTGGAAGCGAGTTGCAACCGACTCTCTTGTCGATTCCTCTCTCTGTCTTCCTTCCTCATTGTGGCAACAAGGGTGGCTAATCTTAGTTTCGAAGGACTTTTCCAGCGACCAATAAATAACAAACAGCCTGAACCTGTGGTTTCGAGTCACCCTCCATCCTGCTCGACCCTCTTGATAGCGAGAGAATTCAAGAGCCTTCGTCCCTCTCAAGAGATATGAGAACAATAAGTATTGGCTACCCTTGGTTCCTTCGTAATGGCACTCGTTACTTATTTATCCCATTGGTTTGCGCAACTGCATTATTTATTTGACATAGCCCGCGATTACTGCTCGTAACTCTGAATATTGATTACTCAAATTCAAAAGATTGTATACCTTTTTAGACATTTGATTAACGAGAGGACATCATTTTCTTTTGATAAATTAGAAAGAAATGGTGCCAAGTTTTTAAAACGATTAAACTTTTACAAATAACCTTTATTTTCTCGTTTTTTATTCTCTACGAATAATCATAGTGAAATACAACTTTTCTCAAGATTGATGTGTAGTCATCATATATACGGCAAGAAATATACAAAAAAGTTGTATTTTTTATTTTTAGAATCTTAAACCAAATACATCAATTTTCACAGCCTCCTTTTTCCCTTCGCGGGAATTCGTTTTTTTCACCGTACCATTCGCTATGTTGTAGAAAAAAAAATTACGACAAAAGAATGAAGACGAAGGAAATTCAGGGTATCGAGAGCTTTATAAACGGTGTTTGAACAAAACGCGTCCAAGTGAAATGAGACTTCCAATGACGTTTCAAGCCGGCGAATCGTATACGAACGAGATGAATGTTCACGAGCACCCCCTCTTTTCAATAATACCCCGTCAATCTTTATACCGAGATAGAGGACAATCAGAGATCGTGAAATCCAGTGAAACGGTTGAGTAGAAAGAAATGTTGACAAAGTTACTCAATCGTGGAAAGCAAAAAGAAAAAGGATGCGTTAGGGAGAGAAGAAATAGGGCGAAGAGCGTGAGTTTACCGACACTCTTTACACAAATCTAAGGAAGTATAACGCAACGGCAGTATGTACTTTAGCACACTACTTTGCGTTTGTATATTTCGCTCTCGAGATATAGTACATTGTCTTCTAGCAAGAAAAGGGCTGCAAGTCCGTCAACTTCATGCGTTAGCTCGCCAATGGGTGACGCCCTTTCGTTTGTCATCATTCCCTCAACTATGTATTTATATAT
>JABSMR010015516.1:0-10546 GCA_018902295.1 Dusona sp. PSUC_FEM 10030013 | reverse complement strand
TAAAAAAAAAGTAATATCTAATAGTTTTCGTGAGAAAAAATTCCAAAAATCAACCTCCTTCGGCATTCCGATTAAGCCCGATCTCTCTATACGAGTAATTTAGATGAATTGATGATTTTGCATTTGAAAAGAGTATAATTAAATGTTATCGAATTTTTATAGTGCTTTTCTCACCTTATGTTCTTCCAAATCACTGAGAATATTTTCTAAGTCAAGACCATCCTTGTCGCTAGCCAACCTGATGTCGGCTTCTCTGACCCAACTGTGTAATTTATCCGACAGAACATTATAATCGAGACGCATTTGTAAATTATTCTCGAGATAAGTGCCGCGATCGTCCATTTCTCGGGGAAGAGATGATAGGAGAGAAACAGCTTCGCTGAGCATTTCTTTGAGTGATCCAGGCATTCCCTCTTCGTGGCGAACGGATTCTTTCATCTCACGAATTTTTTCTAAGTATTCGTTGACGTTTGAACAAAGGATTTTGTGTTTTTCAATTTCAGCTTCGACACTTTCAGCGGCACGTTCGAGTAGTGGCCGTGATTTAATTTCTTTCTCTTTATTCTCGAGCCAATCAAGTATATTAGCTAATTCTTCGGCCAATCGACGATGTTCGGCAGCCGCAAGTTCATGTTGTTCACGTTGAGCCTCGACTGCTCGCCTGAGGGTTTGTAGCTGTTGTTTAAGGGATTGAAGTTGTTCGGTGACGTTATTTCTATCGGCGGCTGAACCATCAGCAGCTATTTGCTGTCCCTTGTCCGTAGCACTAGCCAAACTTGCCTCGCACTCCTGTATCTTCAATATAACATCGTCGTAACGTTTTATCTTTTCCTCCGTCGTGCCATCGTGTTTTTCGATATCGTGAACGATACCGGTATATTTCGTAATGAAAGTCATTATTTCAGTGATGAGAGCAAGGAATTGTTGACGTAGAAGCAAAAGTGCTCGTAATCGAGCGATCTGAGCTTCCAAAGCTCGGATTAAATCGTCCTGTTGTGCGACAACACCGTGAAGGTCACCAATATTCGCGGATTGAAGATCCGAGAGTTTGGCTTTGTTGTCCTTGAGATCACGTAAAATTCTTTCGTAAGCATCAAGCATTCCCTCGACGTCTTCTACCCTCGAGCCAATGGGTTTGTTCAAATCTTGCAATTCTCGTTGTATGTCGGTCATAAATTGTACAGCTTCGGCTACCCTGGCTGCAGCTTCTTCGGCCTCGGCGATACTCTTCTCCAGAGAAGCTGCACGCTCGTTTATAATGTCGGCAACGCGACTGTGCGAATCCTTCATATTCTTCAAATGATCGTTCAATTCAAGCTTGTCCGCGTCACTGACAGTCGGTAAAATTGATTTGCCCTGTTGAATGATTTTTTCTACGTCATCGCCATAAGATTTAGCCTCTTGTTTAAGACGATCGTACTTTGCTAGCTGTTCGCGAAGTAAATCAATGCTGGACGTACGAATCTCCGAAGATGTCGCCGTCTCAGCCTCTTTAATCCATCTCTGACACTTGTCGATCTCGCTCTCGAAAGCTTTACGGCCTTGCAACAAATCTGCGAGGGAAGCTTGCTTTTCCGCAGCTTCCCGTTTCAATCCTTCGTAGTCCTGATTTATGGCGTCCAAAATAGCTTCGAGTCTCGCGCGGTCCTCTTCGTTGCATTCTTTCAGCATATTATTTGCTTGTTTGAGTACATCGTTAAGACACTTTTCGTTGAATTTCTTTACATCCGCCTCCAAACCGGCATGCTGCTTCATATCTTGTTCCACCCTCACCGCCTTCAACGGCAAATAACCGCTCAACTTTTTCAAATCGTTGTTCTTAGATTTTATCCATAATCTTGCATTCTCCAAGTTAGCCTCGAGCTTGCGTCTAGCATCCGCGGCTGCCGTTGCCGCTGATATTTCCTCTCGTAATATCGAACATAATTCCGCCTGCTCGCCTCGCAATGACTTCGTATCTGACTCCAATTGCTGCTGCTCGCTCGATTCCAATTCGTTTTGCATGTTTCCAACCCGTTTCTCCAAACTGTCGATTACGACGCTCTTTCCTTCGGCTTCTTTCAACATCGCCTGTCGAATAATTCAATGGAACGTGTATCCGAATACGAATTTAAGTTGGTTGCAAGTGGTTTTGCATATATTTACATTACGCACTTTACCGTTTAAAAATTTCGAAATAGTCTCATTTTTAATATCAGACGCACTGAGAAAAAAGTTTGTTCTTCGAACTTAATCCATTTTGTTGAATGGCGAATAATGTACTTTATTCAACTAGATCACGAAAATTTCTTGTAGATGAACCAACTGAATCGACGTAGCCAACTGATTTTGTTCGAACAACTGGTGCCATTTATTTAATTGCGCATACTTTTTAGTTGTTTTAACGAAATATTTGTTTAAATCCAAATTATTGTATTGACCAAACGAAATCGTTTGTTGCATTCACATTAACGCCTTTGTCTGCGTCGCAATTTTGATGATTCGGCCAATATTTTATTTCAGAATTTACAAATTATTTTGTCTCATCTAAAAAATATTTTGTTGCACATATGGGCATGCATTATGATTTGGTTGTGAAAGAAACAAAATCTTTTTTCTCAGTTTGTAAACAAACCCGCATGCATAACCCATATTCAAATGGTAAATTTGATTATCAATTTGAGAATAATTTTCGAATCCGGTAAAATCGTGAAATAAATAAAAACTATTTATCTAAATAACGGCGTTTATCTAAATAAAGCAAATAAAAAAGATGAATAATTCGGTATCTGTGGTTTTCATGATTATTTTGCTATTGCAACTGATCACAACAATACTAAAGAGCAATTTGGACAATAATAAAAAAAATGTTTAAATGTTTCGAACGAAAAAAAAGTTGGAACTTGATTTGGCTTACCTTGAGCGCGGAAACTTTTTCTTCTGCTTGTTTGCTTTCAAATCCCAAAAATCCGGATGCTCTAGCCTGTCGTTTCTTTTCGCTGATCCATTCGCGATTATCCTCAATTTCTTTCCTAGTAGCTTCGATGCCTTGAGCAGTCATGTCCAAAACTTGTGCTTTTCTCTGCAATTTTTTACCAATATCGGCGTATCTGCGTTCAACCGATTTAATTTGTTCTTCGATTTGTTGAGAATCGAGATTGCTCACGGAATCCATAACTTGATCGCCGAGTTTTTTGACCTCATCGAGGCGACCCGGTCCTTGAGATTCGAATTCATTGGTGATTTCTTTAACGGCTGTTATTTTTTGCCCGATCGTGAGACCGCTACCTCGTTCGATCACATCAACTTTTTTCGACAACGAATCGAACCACGATTGTATATCCTGGACTTGTGCACGATACTTTTGTATAAGATCTTGGGCCGATTGTTTCTCGCCGATCGCTTCGATCAATTCGATCTCCAGTTTGTTAAGGCCCTCCTCAAGGTCAACGTCCTGTCCGTCGCGGAGGAGTTCCGTCATGGCGCGAGTTCGACGCTCACCTACGCTACCCAAAAGTTCGTTCATTGCTTGAAGTTCCGCTTGAGCCGCCTCGGAACGCAATTTTGCCGGACGTGATTTCCACTCGGAACACAATGCGCGTTGTTGATTCACCCAACTTCGCAAGGCATTCTTTTGACGCGCCTGTTCCTCCAATTCACCAACTGATTTCGTCACATTTGCTAAGTGTGTTTGCATCTGCGCCATTTTGGAAAAAATACCAATGTAAATGCCAACATATCGTAAAGCCTGTTATTGTTAATATTATCAATTTATTCTGAGCTGGGAAAATAGGTAAAGATGGTACAAAAATCATATAGGGAAACTACAGAAAGACTTCACGTGCAAAACGAACGGCTAATATGTGTTAAAAGTTTAGGCGTCTCTCTTTGGTATACTTCATTCTATATGCAGAATACTAAAACTTTCCATGCTCAAACCTCGGCTTTATTTTGGCTGTCTCGGATTCAATGTTCAATGTTATAAGTTTGAGCTTAAACTGAATTTCGAATAGAAACGCCTAGTTCCGTTTTTTCAGGTTTCTTTCTAATAAGAATTATCAAAGTTGACAAATCGTTGAAACAGCTGGACGTAGAGTAAAAATGCATACAACGACTTTTTTCGAGTACGAATTTTCCAACAAAAAAAGTCCTTGACGGCACTGTTCCTATCTTCAATAATTTTGGCCCGAGAATGGATAGAAAAAAATTTTTAAAACTCTCACTTTATGCGCACGATTCTTTATCGCACACTTTACGCGGATTTAAAAAAAGTCCAAGTTAAAAAAAGGACCATCGCCATCAGGGACTTTTTTGTAGTAAATTTTATGCTCAGTGTGCGCGATACAAGAACATTTCTTTATCAACTTTGGCAATCGATGACTCATCAGTCGATAGTTCGATAAAAAAAAACGGTACTAGAGTTTACTGCTCGAAATCCGGCCTAAAACTTAAGAGAACTTAAGAGCATTAATTGTTCAAGCTGGGAGACAGCTCGTATACAAAATATTTCGAATTCAAGTCCGAGGTATTGAAACTTACAAGAATGATGTAAAGGTTGACGAAAAAAAAATCTATGCTAGAAAGATCGCTAACGGTTGATAAAAAAATTCTTCGAGTGAAAAGATGCTCAAATACGAAGAAGACAAATATTGAGTACAAGTATTGAAATTGCAAAAGCCTTTTGCACGCAAAATACACTTTCAAATACTACCCAGTCCAGAACAAATCTACTAAAAAATGGAAAACAAAACAAAAAGTGCACACCTTATTACACATTTGGCTCAATTGATTTAAAACACCATTGCGCTCGAGGTTATCAAAAAGCGCTTTGAGTCTGCAGTCCGCGTCCTTCCTATCAGACTGTGTGCGTGGAACGAAGCAAAACAATACGTAATACACAAATAAAAAAAAAAAGACAATTCATGCGAGACAAGCAGTTGTAACACTAGAACAGGAGGCTGGACATGCTTCAAAATAGTTTTGAACATGAATTTCAAAATAGCAGAAAAAAAACCAACCTGATCGATGAGGTCTTCGAGTCGAGTGCGAACTTCGACTTCTCTCGCAGGTATTTGAACGGGTGGAGCATCTAAAGGACTTCCTGGTCTTGAGACACAGGCAGCAGCAGCTTCGCAAGCTTCCACAGCTTGGGCAAGCCGAGCTTTTTCAGCCTGTAATTTATTATGCAAAGTACGAGCTCCGTCGAGGCTGTGTTCTGCCGATTCCAAAGTGTCCAGTGGCGCTTCCAATTCACGAGCGATTTCAGGCTCATAAGAGTCCAAATGTTTCATAATACTCTCCAGAGTGTTCTCGTATTCCTCGAATTTAGCGAGAGATTCGTCCAAGCGATTTTTAATCTGTACCGCCGTACCTACCAGCGAATTGTAACTATCCTGGACATTTTGCAATTGAGTCTGTATGGTAGATTCAATGGCCGGATTAACGGACTTGTAACTATCTATTTGCGATTGTCCCTTTGCCTTGAGCTCGTCAAGATCATGCTGATACTTGCGAATTTCTTCCAACAATGATTCATGCTGTTTTATTTGTTGTACCGTTTGTTCCTTATTCGTTATGTAGAGCGAATTGTGAGCCATCAGCTGAAAAGATATTTGTAACAACCACTTTTCGGTGTCTTGAAGAGCAGCGTGATAACCGTTGTATTCTTGCATCTCATTCTCCACCATTTGTTTTTGTTCTCCGACGAGTGTACCCAGAGCCTTCCATCTTACTTCAAGAACACTCGCTTCTTCCGCGGTCGCGTTGTTCTTTGCCCAACTCGACAATTCCGTTGATTCTTCAAGAATCTGGTCCAAGTCTGACTTTTTATTCGCAACTTCTTCCTGAATGTGTTTACAACGTTCCAGCAGAGTTTTCATCTCGCCTATCTCACCCTTGGTGTTAGGTAAACTCTGCATTCCACTCTCCGTCTCTGCCAGCCATTGTTTAAATCTCCCGTAAGCTTCCCCGTGGTCTTCCCATCTGCTCAAAATCGATTTTACCTGAGCCTGAACCGTCTTCAGATCGATGCTCAGTTTTTCCCAACTTGAACGCAATTCCGCCATGTCCTGTCGCAATTGCTCCTGCTGCTCGGGTAAAGCTGTGTTAATGGCTTTGCCGAATGCATTTTGCAGAGTTGACAGAAGATGTTGACCTTCGGTGATCCGAGTCGCTACCATCTGCAAAAAATGCCAACAAAAAGTCCATTAATCTCTTTTAAGCCGAGACAAAATGATTTTGAAGAATTTATAAGAGCAGAAAAAAATCATCCTACGTACCTTAGTGGTCTCGAGTTTGTCCTTAGCCCATGCAATATCACCCTGACCCACACAATCTTGAACAGAACCGTGGGCCGTCCGCAGCCAATCCACCATTTCTTTTTTAGCCTTGAGAAACTCGGTATGATCAGAGAGATTTTTCTCAACCTTGGAAACAAGACCTTGAGCCTCGGTCAATAAAGCCGTGTAAGTCGATTGCAACTGAACAGTTTTGTCTCTTGCCCAACTGCAAGCGCTAATTTCCAGCAGAGCTTCGCACTTGTCATTTAATTCTTCCAGCACAGGTTTTTGTCGTATCGCCTCGTCCACCAATTGTTTGCAGCGTTCCAAATCTTCCGGTGTTTTGTTTTCTTTGGCTTGCTCGGCGTTGACACGATTTTTAAAATGATCCAGCCATTTTTTCATCGCATCCAACGCTGCCGAGAATTGGGACCACATATTGATACAATTGGCCAAAGTTCGCTGCGACTCTTGACAATGAGTCTGTAGCGATTTCCAATCAAGTTGCAATTGTCTGACATCTTGTCTTATGGCTTCTTGACCTTCCGGGCCTGAAGACGAGATCACCGTTTCACTCAGATCCGAAACTTTCGATATAAGAATCTCGGCCTTTGGCATCGTTGATGCGATCTCGTTTATTTTTTTCTCACGCTCGGCAACCTTTTCACGCTCACCGTGAGTCATGCTGTATTGTTGAATCTCAACTTTCGTGCGTCTTACCCAATCGGCAGCTTCGTTGTAAGCTTGTTGATACTTTTCGTGCTCCCCAACTTGGTCCTCGAGATTCTGTAATAATCAAAGTCAAAATAGAATCCACTAACGCGTCAGCTTTCTCAGGTAAGCTAAAGAGATTCTGTTCTTACAATAATTTACGATAGTAACAACAGTTTGCGATATTATAAATAATTTAAAGAGTTAACAATAAACAAATAAATAAACTCACATTAATTTTTTCCGTTACTAATCGTTTAAGTTCTTCGTACTTTCCAATGGTTGTCTCATAAGGGCCTTTGGGGATGCTCTGGTCCTCTCGAAGACGAGATTTCAATCGATCAATCGTATCGGCATGACCTTGAATATTTCTCTGCGCGGTGCGATATTTTTCCAACAATGCTCGTTTTTCGCTCAGATCGTTACGATAAACTTCTTCGGGTCTGACTTTGCCCTCGACTTCCTCGATCCAATCAGTGATCAGTCGATGATGTTTGTTCAATTCCTCAAGGGCGGTCGCTCTCGCGGCGAGTCTCTGTCTCGCATCTTCGACGTCAGCCAAGAGTTTATCAAATTCACTTTTCAGATTCTCCGTGTCTTCTTGTATTTTAGCTGCGCCATTTTGCTCGGTGTTCATTATAACCTTTTCTTTCAGCTCGAGGGCATAGCGAAGCTTGTTTTGTCCCTGCTCGAGAGTTTGTCGAATGGCTTTACAAGTGTGCAGTTTGTTGTTGACTTCTGGCAATGTCGATGGAACTTCTTTACATTCGCCGAGCTTCTCTCGTGTACGTTCGATCCAATCTTGACACTCTTGGTAAAGGGTATTGTGCTGTTGGTGTTCCTGTTAATATATTCAATATCGAAGGTCAATTCATTTGAAGCGTTATCAACTAGGAATAAATGTCTGATTGTACGTGTTTTTAATTCTTTTATAATTTAAAAAACTGGCGAGGAATGGGGAGGGAAAAAGTCTTCCATTTAATGTGAATAAAAACATGAAAGAATAATTGCTAACATTCCGGATGGATTTGTTCTACAAAACTGACCTGATAGTGCAGTTCAAGACGTCTCATAATTTCCTTGGCGAGTGACAACAGAGCGTTGTACTTTGTAGTTAGTTGAGTTATAGCATTGGAGATTCTCGTATCCGCACACGTCTCTAAAAGCATCTGAGCTTTCATATTCAAACGATCAAGTTCCTTCTGCCAATCGAAGAGAGTCTGTAAATGAACCTGGAACCGTTCCAGAACATTTTTTTTCTCTTCAAGGCTATCCTGCAGCTTGTTAAAGGGTTGCACCAGTTGCTCAGTTTGCGTAAGCCAATCAGCAGCCTCGGAAAACTGATCCTCGTATTCTGTCCATTTGACGATTCCAACTTCTAGCAAGCTCTTGGTACTGTTCAGTGAGTCTCTGCGAGTAAACAAAAATATGAAAATATCCATCACTCAGTTACGCAATTCTTTGACGGATAGCACTACATGATCGTAGAAATTATAGATTAACAAACACGTGTGTTTTTTATTTATTTATTTTTTTGACAAATCTAAATACCTAAGAGTGAGAATTATAAAAATTATTGAAGCAAGCAGTGAAGATATTTAAGTGAAAAGGCAGACATCGTCAGATAATAAAATAACTGAACGCCTGGATTATAATGAAATACTTACACATAATTGTCGTACTCTTCTTGCAAGAGGGCAACTTCTTCCTCAATAATTTCTTTGTCCTCGGAATCGGCAATTTGGCATGCAGCATTACCACGTTCGAGGGCTCTCTCGATTTTTTTCTGTCCATCGGGAAGTTCGCTTTCCAGGACTTTCAATTGGCTTATTTTACTAGCGAGTGATTCTTTGTCCCCTGTTGGCTCGGAGCACTTTCCAAGACGTTCTTTGGCAACGCGTATCCATTGAATGAACTCATTACCACTGTCGATGAAGGCCTGATGCTGTTCAACAGTTTCTTTCTGTTTAGCGTAGAGTTCCTGCGCTTGTTTGCTGAGTGTCTCGTATTTTATGGAAATTTCCGTAGCTGGTGTAGCTTGCTGAAGGTCCTCAGCTTTGATGGCGACTGATTGTATCATGGGTTCAAAGGCAACGATGTCCTGAACGATGCTGTTTGTTTGACGAAGATTGGCTTTCCTCTCGCCTATTGCTAAAGAGTTTAGGCCAGCGAGACCTTTACGTGCTTTGGAAACTTTGTGCTCGCACACTTGTTGAAGCTTGGCCTCACGATCGTTAATCCATTGCTGCAATTGAGAATACGAAGAGCTGTAATCGGCCCACTGCAATAGACTCGTTTCAAGATGAACTTTCGTGGTTGATATTTTTTTCACCAATCGTTCCCAATCATTTTGTATCTCTTTGAGCTGTGTATTGATCTCTTCGCGACCATCGGATCTCGTATTGCGTACGACTTTCTCTCCGCAATTGACCGTGAGATGCACCAAATTCTGTCCCTCCTCGCGTTTTCTCAGCAATTCCTGAATTTTGTCCAAACGATTTTGAAGTTCTTCGCGACTGCTGGAGGAAGCAGCTTCGCTTCCTTGTCGTATAATTTGCTTCGCGTTGTCGATCCACTCGCGTGCTTTACTCAAATTCGCCTCGTATTCTTCATGTTGCGCCAAATTTGACTCTACCTTGTTCAAAACATCCTTGGCAAGGTTAACTTGCACTTGATAGCGCGAGTTAAGATGTCTCAGTTGATTGTTTACGTAAGTGTCCAAGTGCGAGGAGAGCAAGGCACCAGCTGTTTTGTTGAACTTGTCAATTTGTTCTTGTCCCTTGGTCAAATTCTCCAATATGTCCTTCACCTCTTTAACCTGCTTTTCTTTATCTTGAACGTTCGGCATAAGCGAATTTTTTTGGGTTTTGATAAGAATGTCGAATTGTTGCAACCAATCACTGAGTCTCTCGTACTCATCCTTATAGTCTCGCCATTGGCTCAACGTTAATTCCAATTGATTCTTCTGCTGTTGTATGTCACGGAATAGACTCTCGAAACTCTCGGTCAGAGCTCTTATGTCGTTTCTTATGACTTCTTGACCTTGTGGACTCGTGCTCGCGCAGACGACTTGTCCTGTGTGTTGTAGATGCTCAACCAACAACTCACCTTGAGCTTTTTTGTTGAGCAGACTTTCAAGTGGCGCTACAGCGTTTTCAATGGCTAATTTGTCGCTCAGCGAACGCTGCTTCATCGATGGTATTTTCTCACGAGCTCTGCTCAGCCAGGCAACAAGATCGTCCTGCGCCTCTTTGTACAAACGATGATCTTTGTACTGATCCTGTCGTTCCCCGAGCAATGACTTGATTTTCTCGAAAAGTACGTCGAATTTATTCAATATACCTTGTGCCTCAGAGGCTGCAACGCCCTGTTGACCACTCGCAATCATTTCCGCCACTTTTGTCTTCAGACTGTCAACTTCGATATTTTCGCAACGTACTTTTTCCTCCAGTGCCTTTATGCGCTCCAGCTGTGATCTTTTCTCGGTCATAGTTGTCTGGAATTGCGATATCTCGTTGATCGACGTTTGCATATAATCCACGGTTTTGTTAATCGATTGGATTTGCTCGAGAAGACCG